>OY987315.1:5000-247190 GCA_963920655.1 Geranium rotundifolium
ACCCTAAACCCTAAACCCTAAACCCTAAACCCTAAACCCTAAACCCTAAACCCTAAACCCTAAACCCTAAACCCTAAACCCTAAACCCTAAACCCTAAACCCTAAACCCTAAACCCTAAACCCTAAACCCTAAACCCTAAACCCTAAACCCTAAACCCTAAACCCTAAACCCTAAACCCTAAACCCTAAACCCTAAACCCTAAACCCTAAACCCTAAACCCTAAACCCTAAACCCTAAACCCTAAACCCTAAACCCTAAACCCTAAACCCTAAACCCTAAACCCTAAACCCTAAACCCTAAACCCTAAACCCTAAACCCTAAACCCTAAACCCTAAACCCTAAACCCTAAACCCTAAACCCTAAACCCTAAACCCTAAACCCTAAACCCTAAACCCTAAACCCTAAACCCTAAACCCTAAACCCTAAACCCTAAACCCTAAACCCTAAACCCTAAACCCTAAACCCTAAACCCTAAACCCTAAACCCTAAACCCTAAACCCTAAACCCTAAACCCTAAACCCTAAACCCTAAACCCTAAACCCTAAACCCTAAACCCTAAACCCTAAACCCTAAACCCTAAACCCTAAACCCTAAACCCTAAACCCTAAACCCTAAACCCTAAACCCTAAACCCTAAACCCTAAACCCTAAACCCTAAACCCTAAACCCTAAACCCTAAACCCTAAACCCTAAACCCTAAACCCTAAACCCTAAACCCTAAACCCTAAACCCTAAACCCTAAACCCTAAACCCTAAACCCTAAACCCTAAACCCTAAACCCTAAACCCTAAACCCTAAACCCTAAACCCTAAACCCTAAACCCTAAACCCTAAACCCTAAACCCTAAACCCTAAACCCTAAACCCTAAACCCTAAACCCTAAACCCTAAACCCTAAACCCTAAACCCTAAACCCTAAACCCTAAACCCTAAACCCTAAACCCTAAACCCTAAACCCTAAACCCTAAACCCTAAACCCTAAACCCTAAACCCTAAACCCTAAACCCTAAACCCTAAACCCTAAACCCTAAACCCTAAACCCTAAACCCTAAACCCTAAACCCTAAACCCTAAACCCTAAACCCTAAACCCTAAACCCTAAACCCTAAACCCTAAACCCTAAACCCTAAACCCTAAACCCTAAACCCTAAACCCTAAACCCTAAACCCTAAACCCTAAACCCTAAACCCTAAACCCTAAACCCTAAACCCTAAACCCTAAACCCTAAACCCTAAACCCTAAACCCTAAACCCTAAACCCTAAACCCTAAACCCTAAACCCTAAACCCTAAACCCTAAACCCTAAACCCTAAACCCTAAACCCTAAACCCTAAACCCTAAACCCTAAACCCTAAACCCTAAACCCTAAACCCTAAACCCTAAACCCTAAACCCTAAACCCTAAACCCTAAACCCTAAACCCTAAACCCTAAACCCTAAACCCTAAACCCTAAACCCTAAACCCTAAACCCTAAACCCTAAACCCTAAACCCTAAACCCTAAACCCTAAACCCTAAACCCTAAACCCTAAACCCTAAACCCTAAACCCTAAACCCTAAACCCTAAACCCTAAACCCTAAACCCTAAACCCTAAACCCTAAACCCTAAACCCTAAACCCTAAACCCTAAACCCTAAACCCTAAACCCTAAACCCTAAACCCTAAACCCTAAACCCTAAACCCTAAACCCTAAACCCTAAACCCTAAACCCTAAACCCTAAACCCTAAACCCTAAACCCTAAACCCTAAACCCTAAACCCTAAACCCTAAACCCTAAACCCTAAACCCTAAACCCTAAACCCTAAACCCTAAACCCTAAACCCTAAACCCTAAACCCTAAACCCTAAACCCTAAACCCTAAACCCTAAACCCTAAACCCTAAACCCTAAACCCTAAACCCTAAACCCTAAACCCTAAACCCTAAACCCTAAACCCTAAACCCTAAACCCTAAACCCTAAACCCTAAACCCTAAACCCTAAACCCTAAACCCTAAACCCTAAACCCTAAACCCTAAACCCTAAACCCTAAACCCTAAACCCTAAACCCTAAACCCTAAACCCTAAACCCTAAACCCTAAACCCTAAACCCTAAACCCTAAACCCTAAACCCTAAACCCTAAACCCTAAACCCTAAACCCTAAACCCTAAACCCTAAACCCTAAACCCTAAACCCTAAACCCTAAACCCTAAACCCTAAACCCTAAACCCTAAACCCTAAACCCTAAACCCTAAACCCTAAACCCTAAACCCTAAACCCTAAACCCTAAACCCTAAACCCTAAACCCTAAACCCTAAACCCTAAACCCTAAACCCTAAACCCTAAACCCTAAACCCTAAACCCTAAACCCTAAACCCTAAACCCTAAACCCTAAACCCTAAACCCTAAACCCTAAACCCTAAACCCTAAACCCTAAACCCTAAACCCTAAACCCTAAACCCTAAACCCTAAACCCTAAACCCTAAACCCTAAACCCTAAACCCTAAACCCTAAACCCTAAACCCTAAACCCTAAACCCTAAACCCTAAACCCTAAACCCTAAACCCTAAACCCTAAACCCTAAACCCTAAACCCTAAACCCTAAACCCTAAACCCTAAACCCTAAACCCTAAACCCTAAACCCTAAACCCTAAACCCTAAACCCTAAACCCTAAACCCTAAACCCTAAACCCTAAACCCTAAACCCTAAACCCTAAACCCTAAACCCTAAACCCTAAACCCTAAACCCTAAACCCTAAACCCTAAACCCTAAACCCTAAACCCTAAACCCTAAACCCTAAACCCTAAACCCTAAACCCTAAACCCTAAACCCTAAACCCTAAACCCTAAACCCTAAACCCTAAACCCTAAACCCTAAACCCTAAACCCTAAACCCTAAACCCTAAACCCTAAACCCTAAACCCTAAACCCTAAACCCTAAACCCTAAACCCTAAACCCTAAACCCTAAACCCTAAACCCTAAACCCTAAACCCTAAACCCTAAACCCTAAACCCTAAACCCTAAACCCTAAACCCTAAACCCTAAACCCTAAACCCTAAACCCTAAACCCTAAACCCTAAACCCTAAACCCTAAACCCTAAACCCTAAACCCTAAACCCTAAACCCTAAACCCTAAACCCTAAACCCTAAACCCTAAACCCTAAACCCTAAACCCTAAACCCTAAACCCTAAACCCTAAACCCTAAACCCTAAACCCTAAACCCTAAACCCTAAACCCTAAACCCTAAACCCTAAACCCTAAACCCTAAACCCTAAACCCTAAACCCTAAACCCTAAACCCTAAACCCTAAACCCTAAACCCTAAACCCTAAACCCTAAACCCTAAACCCTAAACCCTAAACCCTAAACCCTAAACCCTAAACCCTAAACCCTAAACCCTAAACCCTAAACCCTAAACCCTAAACCCTAAACCCTAAACCCTAAACCCTAAACCCTAAACCCTAAACCCTAAACCCTAAACCCTAAACCCTAAACCCTAAACCCTAAACCCTAAACCCTAAACCCTAAACCCTAAACCCTAAACCCTAAACCCTAAACCCTAAACCCTAAACCCTAAACCCTAAACCCTAAACCCTAAACCCTAAACCCTAAACCCTAAACCCTAAACCCTAAACCCTAAACCCTAAACCCTAAACCCTAAACCCTAAACCCTAAACCCTAAACCCTAAACCCTAAACCCTAAACCCTAAACCCTAAACCCTAAACCCTAAACCCTAAACCCTAAACCCTAAACCCTAAACCCTAAACCCTAAACCCTAAACCCTAAACCCTAAACCCTAAACCCTAAACCCTAAACCCTAAACCCTAAACCCTAAACCCTAAACCCTAAACCCTAAACCCTAAACCCTAAACCCTAAACCCTAAACCCTAAACCCTAAACCCTAAACCCTAAACCCTAAACCCTAAACCCTAAACCCTAAACCCTAAACCCTAAACCCTAAACCCTAAACCCTAAACCCTAAACCCTAAACCCTAAACCCTAAACCCTAAACCCTAAACCCTAAACCCTAAACCCTAAACCCTAAACCCTAAACCCTAAACCCTAAACCCTAAACCCTAAACCCTAAACCCTAAACCCTAAACCCTAAACCCTAAACCCTAAACCCTAAACCCTAAACCCTAAACCCTAAACCCTAAACCCTAAACCCTAAACCCTAAACCCTAAACCCTAAACCCTAAACCCTAAACCCTAAACCCTAAACCCTAAACCCTAAACCCTAAACCCTAAACCCTAAACCCTAAACCCTAAACCCTAAACCCTAAACCCTAAACCCTAAACCCTAAACCCTAAACCCTAAACCCTAAACCCTAAACCCTAAACCCTAAACCCTAAACCCTAAACCCTAAACCCTAAACCCTAAACCCTAAACCCTAAACCCTAAACCCTAAACCCTAAACCCTAAACCCTAAACCCTAAACCCTAAACCCTAAACCCTAAACCCTAAACCCTAAACCCTAAACCCTAAACCCTAAACCCTAAACCCTAAACCCTAAACCCTAAACCCTAAACCCTAAACCCTAAACCCTAAACCCTAAACCCTAAACCCTAAACCCTAAACCCTAAACCCTAAACCCTAAACCCTAAACCCTAAACCCTAAACCCTAAACCCTAAACCCTAAACCCTAAACCCTAAACCCTAAACCCTAAACCCTAAACCCTAAACCCTAAACCCTAAACCCTAAACCCTAAACCCTAAACCCTAAACCCTAAACCCTAAACCCTAAACCCTAAACCCTAAACCCTAAACCCTAAACCCTAAACCCTAAACCCTAAACCCTAAACCCTAAACCCTAAACCCTAAACCCTAAACCCTAAACCCTAAACCCTAAACCCTAAACCCTAAACCCTAAACCCTAAACCCTAAACCCTAAACCCTAAACCCTAAACCCTAAACCCTAAACCCTAAACCCTAAACCCTAAACCCTAAACCCTAAACCCTAAACCCTAAACCCTAAACCCTAAACCCTAAACCCTAAACCCTAAACCCTAAACCCTAAACCCTAAACCCTAAACCCTAAACCCTAAACCCTAAACCCTAAACCCTAAACCCTAAACCCTAAACCCTAAACCCTAAACCCTAAACCCTAAACCCTAAACCCTAAACCCTAAACCCTAAACCCTAAACCCTAAACCCTAAACCCTAAACCCTAAACCCTAAACCCTAAACCCTAAACCCTAAACCCTAAACCCTAAACCCTAAACCCTAAACCCTAAACCCTAAACCCTAAACCCTAAACCCTAAACCCTAAACCCTAAACCCTAAACCCTAAACCCTAAACCCTAAACCCTAAACCCTAAACCCTAAACCCTAAACCCTAAACCCTAAACCCTAAACCCTAAACCCTAAACCCTAAACCCTAAACCCTAAACCCTAAACCCTAAACCCTAAACCCTAAACCCTAAACCCTAAACCCTAAACCCTAAACCCTAAACCCTAAACCCTAAACCCTAAACCCTAAACCCTAAACCCTAAACCCTAAACCCTAAACCCTAAACCCTAAACCCTAAACCCTAAACCCTAAACCCTAAACCCTAAACCCTAAACCCTAAACCCTAAACCCTAAACCCTAAACCCTAAACCCTAAACCCTAAACCCTAAACCCTAAACCCTAAACCCTAAACCCTAAACCCTAAACCCTAAACCCTAAACCCTAAACCCTAAACCCTAAACCCTAAACCCTAAACCCTAGACCCTAGACCCTAGACCCTAGACCCTAGACCCTAGACCCTAGACCCTAGACCCTAGACCCTAGACCCTAGACCCTAGACCCTAGACCCTAGACCCTAGACCCTAGACCCTAGACCCTAGACCCTAGACCCTAGACCCTAGACCCTAGACCCTAGACCCTAGACCCTAGACCCTAGACCCTAGACCCTAGACCCTAGACCCTAGACCCTAGACCCTAGACCCTAGACCCTAGACCCTAGACCCTAGACCCTAGACCCTAGACCCTAGACCCTAGACCCTAGACCCTAGACCCTAGACCCTAGACCCTAGACCCTAGACCCTAGACCCTAGACCCTAGACCCTAGACCCTAGACCCTAGACCCTAGACCCTAGACCCTAGACCCTAGACCCTAGACCCTAGACCCTAGACCCTAGACCCTAGACCCTAGACCCTAGACCCTAGACCCTAGACCCTAGACCCTAGACCCTAGACCCTAGACCCTAGACCCTAGACCCTAACCCCTAACCCCTAACCCCTAACCCCTAACCCCTAACCCCTAACCCCTAAACCCAACCCCTAACCCCTAACCCCTAACCCCTAAACCCTAAACCCTAAACCCTAACCCCTAACCCCTAACCCCTAAACCCTAACCCCTAACCCCTAACCCCTAACCCCTAACCCCTAACCCCTAACCCCTAACCCCTAACCCCTAACCCCTAACCCCTAACCCCTAACCCTAAACCCTAAACCCTAAACCCTAAACCTGTAGATCTACTATTATGTGTTGACACATCAATGATATAAATCAAATCATACTTAAGATATTACTACAACACTTAGTAATATTAATGCCGATTTTTATTCAACGAATAATCTTTATTACAAGATTAGATTGAAAATACATTGTGCTAGGGCACAAAACCCAACAGTCTCCCACTTGCCCTAGACCCAATTGGTATTCCAATCTAAACCCATTCCCCTAACATGTTCCTCATGCTTAGGCTGCGGTAGTGCCTTAGTTAAGGGGTCAGCTAGATTATCATGCGTTGAAATGTAGTTTATCTCTACTTCGCCTTTATCAACCATCTCCCTGAAGATGTGATACTTTCTCTCGACGTGCTTGGTCCGGTTGTGAAATCTTGGCTCTCTAGCTAGTGTTACGGCCCCCGTGTTGTCACACCTTAAAGCTTTTCCAACTGAAAGCTCCCCCGTTCAACATAAACACATACCCACCTTGAGACTTAAAGTCATATGGGTCTGTCTGAAAACTAGCATCAACATATCCAATGACGCTTAGCTCTCCTTCTATCCCACCATACACTAAGAAGGCGTCCTTTGTTCTCCTCAGATACTTGAGGATACACTTGACGGCAGTCCAGTGATCTTGGCCTGGGTTAGACTGAAATCTGCTGGCACAGCTGAGGGCAAACGATACGTCAGGCCTCGTACAGATCATGGCATACATGATGGATCCCACTGCCGAGGCATACGGGATTCCATTCATTCTCTTAAGCTCAACAGGTGTTTTAGGACACTGTTTCTTGCTTAGCTTAATGCCATGTCTTACCGGGAGGTTCCCTTTCTTAGAGTCAAGCATCGAGAATCTTCTCAACACCTTATCTATATAGGTGCTCTGACTTAGACCTAATATTCTCTTGGATCGATCTCTGTAGATCCTGATCCCCAGAATGTAAGCGGCTTCTCCTAAGTCCTTCATGGAAAAACACTTCCCTAACCAAGCTTTGGTCTCAAGCAAGGTTGGGACGTTATTTCCCATGATTAGTATATCATCGACATACAGCACCAGGAACACTATGTTACTCCCATTGCTCTTCTTGTAGATACAAGGTTCATCTGGATTTCTGATGAACCCGAACTCTTTTATGGCTTCATCGAAGCATAAGTTCCAACTCCTGGAAGCTTGCTTCAATCCATAAATGGATCGTTGCAGCTTACACACCTTTTCGGGATGTTTAGGGTCGACAAAACCTTCTGGCTAGGTCATATAGACATCCTCCTGCAAGTTCCCGTTAAGGAATGCGGTTTTGACGTCCATTTGCCATATCTCGTAATCGAAATATGCTGCAATGGCTAACATCAACCGAATTGACTTAATCATAGCTACTGGCGAAAAAGTCTCATCATAGTCCATACCTTAGACTTGACGATAACCTTTAGCAACCAATCTTGCTTTGTAAGTCTGAGGCTTTCCGTCCATATCTGTCTTTAACTTAAATATCCACTTGCAACCAATGGGTTTTATCCCAGGTGTGCTGTCTACTAAGTTCCAGACCTGATTGTCTTTCATGGACTTCATTTCCTCATCCATGGCATTCTGCCATTCTTTTGAGTTGGGACTGGCCAAGGCTTGCTGAACTGTTGCGGGATCATCCTGATCTACAACTATCAAGTCATTACCCTCTGTGGCTAAGAAGCCATATCTGACTGGGTTTTGACGAGATCTTTCAGACCTCCTTGGTCCTACAGGAGTTTCTGTTGGAATAGGACTTGGATCATTTACCTCATCGGGTACCTCTACAATATCTGCTGGCTGTTCTGTGTTTTCTCGAATTTCTTCAAGAAGCACAGGACTCCCACTGGGTTTCTTGGATAAGAATTCTCTTTCCAAGAAAACCCCACCTCGAGCAACAAAGACTTTGTTTTCCTCGGGTTTGTAGAAGTAGTACCCCATGGTTCCTTTGGGGTACCCTACAAAGACACACTTATCTGCCTTGGGTTCGAGTTTATCACCAAGCAACCGCTTGACGTAAATGTCGCACCCCCAGATCTTGAGGAAAGACAACTTGGGAGCTTTCCCTTGCCAAGCCTCAAATGGAGTGGTCTCCACTGCCTTTGTAGGTACTCGATTTAATATGAATGCGGCTGTTTCTAAGGCATGGCCCCAGAAAGATACTGGAAGGTCGGCGTGACTCATCATGGAACGAACCATGTTTAGCAGGGTTTTGTTCCTCTGTTCGGAAACACCATTCATCTGAGGGGTTCCTGGCGGGGTTAATTCTGAGAGCATACCGTTATCCTTTAGGTGACTGAGAAACTCTTGATCTAAGTACTCGCCAACTCGATCGGAACGAAGTGCCTTTATACTTTTACCAAGCTGGTTCTGTACTTCATTCTGGAATTCTTTGAATTTATCAAAGGACTCCGACTTATGTCTCATTAAATAGACATACCCAAACCTACTGAAATCGTCGGTAAAGGTTATAAAGTATCTGAAACCTCTCCTGGCTTGTGTACTCATGGGCCCACATACGTCTGAATGTATTAGGCCCAAGAGATCACTTGCCCTTTCACCTAAGCCGCCAAAAGGCGCCTTTGTCATCTTGCCCATAATGCAAGATTCGCATCTCTCGATTGGTGTGAATTCAAACGGGCTCAAGAGCCCACACTTATGAAGTGTCGAGACGCGTTTCTCGCCTATGTGGCCAAGACGACAGTGCCACATCACTGTCTGGTTTGAGTCATCCGACTTTAACCTCTTATTTACGTTATAGTTTGAACTGTAGTTAGTGTTATTAATATTTAAAATATATAATCCACCAACCATAGATGCAGTGCCGTAAATGATATTATTTCTTGATAAAGTAAATAAGCCATTGTCTATGGCAAATACAAAACCAAGTTTGTCCAAACTGGACACTGAAATAATATTCCTACAAAACGTAGGTACACATAAGACATCGTCCAAAACTAATACAAGCCCTGTGGGCATCCTAAGACTAACAGAACCGACAGCCGTCGTTGACACCGAACTGTTGTCTCCGACACTCAGATCCCGCTCGCCTTTCCTAAGGAGCTTTCTACTTTCCAGAACCTGCAGATTAACACAAATGTGAGATTCTGCTCCGGTATCAACTACCCATGTGTCTGAGAAAGTAGCGTTGAGATTATACTCAACAACGTAAATACCTGATCCAGGTCCTGAAGGGTGTCCTTCCTTCGGCAAGCTTCTCACATAATCCTTGTGCTGCCTGCAATCCTTCTTCCAATGACCTGGCTGCTGGCAGTAGTAACAGACTACCTCTGAGGCCGAAGAGCTCCCTTCGGTTCTATGAACCGCTTGGATTCTCGGACCTCTAGGTGCCCTTATTTGCCCAGCTAGGTGCATTGGCGCCTTACCCTTACCTGACACTGCCGGTGCCTTGCCCTTGTTGGGTTGTCCTGGTGACTTGGTATTAGGTTTGCCAGCTCTTTTGAAGCTGACAGCCTTATTGACCATCAGAACCTCAGGGGTTTTGCCCTTGAGGTCTTTCTCTACTGTCACCAACATTCCACGAAGTTCCTTGATGGTCTTTTCCATATTATAGAGATTGTAATTTGTGATCACATCTCCATAAGCCTTTGGAAGCGACATCAGGACTATGTCTGATTTCAGCTGCTCTGTGAACTTATGACCTAGACTGGCCAAGCGATCAAAGAGCCGCTTCATCTTAAGGACATGTGGGCTTACTGCCTCACCAGCGTTGAGTCTGCAATAAAATACCTCCCTAAGAGTGTCGTATCTTTCAACACGGGCATTCTTCTGGTAGTAAATTTTGATTTCCTCCATCATCTCCTGGGGTTCTCCCATGAGATGCATGAACTGGTCCTGGGTCTCATTTTCCATGGACCCGACCATGAGGATGCCAACGTCTTGTCGATCGCTTTTGTATTTCTCAAAAGCACTCTTATCGGCATCGCTGGCATCATCAGCAAGCTCTACTAAAGGCTTGTCTATAAGGATATACTCATGTCTGTCATACTGAAGTGCAAGCTTCAGGTTCCTCTCCCATTGCAGGAAGTTGGTCCCAGTCAGCCTGTTATTCGACAGAAGAGACTTTAAGACTTCACTGCCAGAACCTGTTGCTTTGGGTAGCGAGGTTGCCATCTAATCTATACGTGAAAACAAACTCGATCATATTCTTAATTAAGTTGAAGTAAGAGACACTTGACTATGAATATTTCTGATTCTTGTGTCTGAATCTAAACCAAGATCTCCGCATACCCAAAACTGAAGTGAGTTAATCTCATCGCCCCAGTTTTGGACATTGGAGTAGGACAGTCCAGTCCTTTCACAATTCCATGTGATTCTTGGCTAGGGCTTATACATTGTGTGTATACGGCATTGCCCTATATCTGATACCCTGGCTCAGATCATCTGAGAATCGCAGCCAAGTCAACCAATTTTCAACGCATGGTCCAAACTGCATGGCTACTACGTTAATGCGCACGCACCCATGCAAACTGGTCCATCTTCTATTAGAACCCTTTCTCATGGATCCACGTTAGTCGTGTCTACCCATGAGTCCGAGAACTAATCGAAGTGATGAAAAGTGGGCGATATCTAGCTTGACTTGAAATTATTTGCCATTTAAATATTCATTATCACTGATCATAATTTGATCTTAATTTGAATTTATCATCTACAAATCCATGTAGAGATAATTTCAATTCCGGTTTACATGTGCGTGAATGACTGATTATTAATCTTTACACATGTGGGTGATGATCTAATTAACATAAACCTATGAAAATTAAATCACACATCCATCCATACATTCATAAACATAAATGTAAATTTGCTTTAGCTAGCCCACTAACCCTACTGGAATAAACTAGAACCTATACTAGGTCTCGTCTTTCCTCATTCTCCTGGACTCCCACTGGCTCCACGCCTCCTCGGGATTACTGTCCTTCTCTTCGGTTCTTCTCATCTTGGGTCTTCGTAATTACATTTAATTTAAATAAAATAAATGATGTGACACGCAGGTCACTAATAAATTACAACCCATAAGCAACTCGCAGGTTGCAAACCGAAATTAAATCCTAAATTCGGGCTAACTTAGCAATCATGTTGCAAACACCGTGTTATCAAACAATCATGTTATCAAACAAGCATGTTATTAAGAAAGCATATTAATTCCAATTTTATCTTGATTTAAATCATAAAATACGGTTTATTTAAACATTGTTTTTGTTGAACAATCTTTATTTTGTAATTTTTGTTGAACATTGTTTCACACTCACTCTCGACTGCTGATTGAGAGTAAGTGTGAGTTAAGTTTGGATTTGTTTCTTATTACCCTGCTTTGTTACAAATATTTGTTTAAATTTTGGCTCTTTTTGAGCCAGCAAGGAGGAGTAAGAGAGTAAGATAGATACGCGCGCACGATGATACAAAAGATAGAGACGACGCGACGGACGACGCAAAGACACTATGATACGCGCGAGAGACGTTACGAGACGCGAAACGTAAACGAAGACTTTATGACTGCCGATCGTGTGCATCGACGACAAATGCGACAAAGAATGTTGTCCTTAAAAATAGCCAAAGGGGGAGATTGTAGTTACAACAGTTTTAGAGATTGGCTAATTTTTAAAGGAACTGAAGAACATGTTACAAAGAATGTCGAAACATCTTCTGCGACATCTTGTGTAACAATGTTGACAGCGTCTCGGCAAACATCCTGATCGACAGAAATCAGGAAAGTGCAGTTTCGGCAGAAAAGCAAGAAGACGATTAGGAAATTCCAGAACGACTCCTAATCTGGAAAGAAGAAAGACGACGATTAAGAGGAAACCCTTTAGGGTTAGTACTCATCCTCGATTGCTATAAAAGCTTAGGCTACCCTCTTAGCAATCGGGTGGTTCTTTATTTGTTTCCTAGCAACAATTTGCAAGGTTCTTAGACGTGAAGGTTTGCGGGTTGAGAAATTGCAGATTGAGCTAAGGATATTGTGCATCACATAACTATTGAGAGTTAGGTGATTGAGGGTTTACTGAACGCGTGAGTGAAGACTGCACGCAACCACCAAGTTGTACGAAGACTTGAACCGACAGAGCAAGGCGATTGCTCGAAGAGTGGAATCAAGACGGAGTCTTGGATTCAGGGGGAGACCCTGAGATAGATTGCACTGTAAGACGTAGCATAAAGTATAGATCTAGGGATGATCACAGGTACTTGTATGTTCTGACGAATTACTGATAAGTGAAATCTTTCCACTAGGCTAAGAGCCCCCAGACGTAGGTGATGTTGCACCGAACTGGGTAAACAATCTGCTGTGTCATTGTTTATAACTTTATATTTACTGTTCTGCATTATCTACACAAAAAGTCAGACACAATGTTATAGCTTCTTACGTAACATTGTGTGTGGCATCTTGCAGGACTAGCTGATCAGAATTTCATGAGGTATTGTAACTTTGGCTCTCTGACTTTGGATGTACCCTCATAAGCAACAACAAGAGTGTCCCAAGCAATTTTGGCACTTGTGCACGTGTTGATAAGTCGAAACACATTCTTGTCTACTCTATTAAATATAGCATTGAGTGCACGAGAATTACCTAGGGCGGCTTCATCTTCTTCCGCACTCCACTCTTTTTCTGGTTTGATGCTAGTTTGATTACCTTGAGCATCAGCATAGTGAGGTTCCTCCCATCCATTGTTGACAGCCTTCCAGGTTTTGGTGTCGAGAGACTTCAAAAAGGCACACATCTGTGCTTTCCAGTACCCATAGTTTGTTCCGTCGAGCACCGGTGTCGATTGACAGATCCTTCTTCCTTTGAGTCCATATTAGCTACTTAGAAATTTTGCAGGAAAATCATCTAAGAGATAAGGTGCCTCCTCTGATACCAATTAAAATTCTGATTCGTAGCCGAGTCAAGAAGTCGAACACAAAGTCGTAACTTTTGTATCGACTACTTGCCTAAATTGCAGACCGTAGTTTAAATAATAACCAAGCAATAAGAACGACACCAGAGATGATTACCCAGTTCGGTGCAATGTCACCTACGTCTGGGGGCACTTTGCTAGTGGAAAGATTTTCACTATATGGTAGTCAATAGTACAACTTCAAGCACCAACTAGCTATCACACAAGATATTGTCCTAAGCTACTATAGATTTCACCGTGAACAACCTCGACCAAGGTCCTCTCCCCCTGTCTTTGAGATCCTCTCAATTCCACCCTTCGAGCAAGCGCCTATGCTCGGTGCCGTAGTCTTCTTTGACAGATTTGTGAATCTTCAATCACGAACACAAGAACCCTAATCGATTAAACACTCAATCTTCGCGACTTGATGTTTAATCAAAGTAAAGTCGTTCTAGCAAACTTAATCAGCCTCTCAACACGCCAATGGTGTACGGTTAAAAGCTCTGAGAAATTTAGCAAATTTAGAACAAGAACGGACGAGCTGCTAATGGGGAAGCCCAAGCTTTTTATAGCAGCTCCACATTCCTAATCTTTCTCGGATTAGGAATAGGAAGTCTCAGACTTCCTAAACAAATTAAGCAAGCAGAGTTGCCGCATTTGCTGACGTGTTAGTGACAGCTGGAAGTCGCCTGGCCTGTTGACGTCATTTTCTTGCGCTCAAAGTCTTTCAGTTGTTGTGACGTCATTCTTCTTTTGCTCCAAGCGACTCTAAATAGGAAAGCTTCAGACCTTTCCTAATCTGGAGCGTAATGAGTCGCTCCACATGTCGTGAAACATGTTGTATAGACTTCTTACTTTTGCGCTAAAAAATTATGCCAACTCTAAACGTAGCAACAAATATGAACAAGAGGAACTAACGACCAAGTTCTAGTCTAGAGTTCAAGAAAAGACAGAAGGAAGTCAAGACATCCATTTCTTGATACCGATTCTTGCTGAAACACCCACAACGCCATTAAAAGGGTACAAGGTTGTCACATAAATAGGAGAAGCTGAGGAATTACCTGTAGAAGCAGTTGTTGCAGGGACTCTTTTCCTCAAGGTCAAACTAGGATGTCGAATTGCTCTTGCTCACGAACGCTTGAAGATTTAGAAAGTGTACGACTCATCCAGGTCAGGGGATCCATCATTCAAAAGTAACTAAAGACCATTTATAGTGATAGTTAGAAATCCTGCCCTTTTTGCCACAGACCTATGCTCTAGTTAGCTCGAGAAATAGAGAGGTAAAGCCAACCATCTCATCTCATCTTGGGAGAACCATAATCTGAGGAACCTGATGCAGAACAGCTACTACTTGACTTTGACTCTCCTCTGTGATTCTCCTTTTCAGATACATACATGCGATAAGAGGTTTTATTACTCCCCTGGAACGGATAGACTTCCCTACCTTACTATAATAGGGGGCCCACTTATTAGGTTTCTTATTATCATATGGCGACTCTTATTGGCTATTGCTATTCCTAGGCTTCTCAAGGCCCTCTCCCCTAGTTGCCTTTCAATTGATGAGATGTCCACAAGCTGCAGAAGGCCTATCGTTCTCATATATTCTCATAACTTCAAAATACATTCTGAGACGGCTCAAGAAGTGGTGTAGTTTCATTTTGAGACGGTCCAACAAGTTTAAGTGTCTCATAGAAATCTGAGAAGTAAAATAGCGGGGAATTGGGCAGATGACTAGGAGAATAGGTTTGTAAACCTCGTTAGGCCCCTTTTGTTGGCGAGGAAAAAAAAGGTTTACCAATGCAACTACATAGGCTTAGGACCAAGTGAAAATTTGTTGATGCACGCAAAGCCCATATTTGATTGAACAAATGAGAATTCAATCATATATTATATTTATACAATAATTATTAATTAATAATTTACATATTTGAAATAATTTTGGTCACTTGAGCATTTCCGGCGATGTTTCCGGCGAGCCTCCGGTCAGTGGCTAAGAGGCGAGGACGACCGGAGAAGTCGGTCGGAGGTCGAAGACGAGGTCAGCGAAGCTTGAGCCATAATCATTGGAAAAACAACCAAAGTCCTTACAATGACATGATTTTGAAAATTTGAAGTCTGCCCAAGGTCATTTTCGTCTTTTAACTTAAAATTTTAACATAAAATCTAACAGTAGGTGCTAACTGTCAATTTTCGATCTCTGAGTGTAGCTAGGTGTCTACTTTTGAATATGAATGTAACTATGTGTCTTTTGGCCCAATATAAATATGGCTAGGTGTACTTTTCTCATTACATTATTTATGGCAAGATCGAAGATTATAAAATTTTACAAGTAAATAAGCCTAATGCAATTTTTTTAAGGGAAAATGTCATTTACCTCCCTCGTAGTATACGCGATTTTCACTTACCTCACTCGACCGACTAATGCATATTGACATGTCCGTGTACTTTCAGAATTTCTCATAGAAGCCTAACGCTGTTAGTTTTTGTTCAAAGTCAACTATTTTTTTGTAAAAATAGCAAAAATACCACTTGTATTTAAAAAAAATTAAAAATTACTTAAAAATTATTTTTTGAAAATATATTATTCTATAAAATCAATAATAAAAACTGATTTTAGTATTAAAAAGTTATTTATTAAAAAAATAAAAAAATTATAAAACATAAAAAAACGATGTTTAAAGACCGTTTTTCATTTTCAATATTTTTTTCTTTAAAATAATATGTTTTAAAAATAAATAGTAGAATCAATTTTTATTATTTATTTTATAAAAAAATATTTTAAGAAATTTTTTTTAAAACGTTTTTTTTTTAAATTTTAATACGAGGCATTTTTATCATTTTGACAAAAAACTAGCACTGTTGGGCTTCTGTGACATTTTTTGAAAATATAAAAACTTGTTAAAATACATTAATTGATTAAATGAGGTAAGTGAAAATCGGGGAGGTAACTGACATTCACCCTTTTAAAGTGGGTCGATTTTTTTGAGTTAAGAGAGATCATGTGCCCTAGTTATGCAATTATCCCCCAAAAAGAAGGTTAAAGCCAAGGTGACCGAGTCGGAGTGAAGCAGAAATAGGGATCAAAGCAAAGCAAAACGATCTGGTAATGGAGGGCGAGGAGGGAGGTGGGATTAGGCTGAGCAAGAGGTTTCCGGATAGTGGGAGCGGAGAGGTTGACTACAAGAACAAGTCGGGCACGGCTTGGAGCCATTCCTATCTGAATCAGAAGCCATGGCACCCTCTCTCCTATCCCAACCAACGCCGCAAGTGGATCGCCGAGCAGACCCACGCTCACCGTGACCGCAGGGCCGATGAAGTTGCTCGCGAGGCAATTCATTCCCTCAACCCCAAGTAATTTTAATTTCGATTTCAATGTTAATTAACTCGCCCTTGTTCCTTTCCTTTCCTTTCCTTTCAGTATGCTCAAGAGCAGGAATTTTACCGCCAGACTGCTCTCATCTCCAAGAAAGAGAAGGAAAAGGTATTTTCATTCTATTCTATTCATTTCTGTATTAATATCAAGGGTTTGCCTGATGCATATCTTAATTACACAGGTGGAGATGATGAAAGCTGTTAGTTTCATGTATGTTCGTCCACCAGGCTACAATCCCGAGAGTGCCAAAGCTGCAGAGATTGCTGATGAACAGAAAAATCTGGAGCAGAATGATTTGACTCAAAACCCCCAAATGTAATAACGAATTGGTTATTGTCTTATAGATGCGTGCTCCCATTGTTTTTTTTTTTTATTGAAGATGAAGGTGATGTTGAGCAGATGTATTTTTTTTTGTCTTCTAGGCCACCTGATGGCGAACATCCTCAAGGCCAAGTAAAGAAGAAACCCAGGCCAAAAGATGTATTTGGGCGCTCTTTACCAACAGGCGACGAGTTTGAAATCCTAAAAAATGCTCCAAGGTATGCTCACACAACAAAAAAGTGCAAGTTATTAATACAGCCAATCAGAGTCAAAGTGCATTTCTTGACTGATTATTGTACTAGTTAGGATATATGAAAATACATTAGGCACCTCAAATCCCGAGCTACTTAATGTAAGAGCGAGTGATCCATTAATTTATGGGCATTCCCGATAATATACCACCAATTAATCAATTAATGGCATATTGGAGGGAGGTCATCTATAGATTATAGTTAATATCAAATCAGATGTAACCTTTGCACCCAATATCTTCCAGTGGGAGTGTAGAGAAGAGCTTAAGGTCCTTAAGTCATCTAAATCAAATATGTGATTACAGGAATGGAAATCCCTTGAGATGCTATATCTTTCCTTTCCTCCTACTTTAACCGTGACCAGTATAAATTACTCATCTACTAAAGTCAGATTATGACATAAAAATATTGATAAAGTTGAGGACCAAACAAAAATTGTCAACTTTCGCTTACATGTTTAAGTTTAACTAAGAAATTATGACAAGTAATTCCATACTTATATCCTCTGGTGAACTTGCTGTTTTCTCATTTGTTCTTCAAGTTGATTTAAAACAACAATTACCATGCCAATTTATGAAGAAAGTTGGGTAAACTACATGAACCCTTAGTAAAACTCATTGAGATATTCTAATTTTTTTACTATTATCCTTCTTAACTTCATCTAATCCAATCTCATTATCGAGCAATACTTTATCATACATTTTAATATTCCCTCTTATGTTGACTTAGGCCTACGAGGCTACGACCTACCTTTAAACTATTCCGTCACTTCAATCAATATGCACTAGTCTTTTTCTTTACAACCTTTTCCATCTATCTATCCTTTAGGGTTATAGATTACTTTTAGTGATTTTAGTATCTTTTATCATTGTTAAACCTTCTTTTGCTCTCCTATTCTTGCCAAAATCACACCACAAGTTGAATTTTAGTCATACAGATTGTGACATGTCTCTCTCCATTTATCTAATTTGATATTTGTGCCCCACATTAAAAGAATGTGAATTTAGTGACCACTATACTAGGTGGGTTCTCCTTCTAATAACTTAAGCTTTGGGGTTGGATTGATATTCAACATGGTATTAAAGCCTGGTTTGGTATTGGACTTGTCACTTGTTTCTGTTTTTCCTTCCACTTGTTCACATACTCTTTGTTTGCATGTGAGGTCCTTTGTTAGTATACGTGCAAGGACCCTTTGTGATGGCATGCACACGAGGGGAGTATTGAAGTGCTTCGTATTGACAGAATGTAATGTGGATTTAATGATCATTTGATATACTTGATGGACCCTCCATCTATTAGTTAAAGCATTTGGGTTGGAGCAAGTTTAACAACATCAATTCCCAATTTATTCTCATCAACTAAGATTATACCGTATGTACATAAACATAACATATACCAAGGAACATAATCCAGGAGAAGTATTATGTACTCATAATTACTAAGACACCTAACCTGGGAGAGGTATTGTGAACTCATTAGTTGGTAAAACACGAAGATTATACCACTATTCCTTCTTAAAAGTCTAACAACAACAATCATTGTTAAGTCGTAATTAGAACCATGAATCGTAAGGTACATTTTTTAATCGGGAAATGCAAATTGAATTGAATCAAGATGATTCATGCACAAGATCCAGTTTAGACTCTAGCAGGATGTGCATTCTTAGATGGGACTGAAAATTGGTGAAGATACTAATTTTAACTATTATTTGAAAGAAAAAGAAGACAATTAGAAAAAATGATTTCAAAAATCTAAAATTGGGCTGAGACAAATTTGACACATCTGGGGTTAACAAGAAAAAGTGAATTGGTTGAATCACCTGAATCATATCCATAAACAATTCAGGGGTGACTTTAAATTGTTAAGGTGAATCATATCAAAATGTGAATGACCCTATTTTAACAACCATGTCAAACAAGCACCACACAAAGCAATTTCCTAAAAAAATATTGGGTTGCCTACATGTACCATTATAAGATATTTGTGAACTTTGGTAAAATCAAAGCTAGCTCTTAAATTATGGTTGAATAGAGAAGAAGAATCAACTACACATGTTTATAATTTCTCTCATTTTAATTAAAATGGACTGGATCTTATTATTGTGGTTGTACCATTCTGAATTTTAATACTCAATGTTTTCAGGCTGGAGACTGGTGCTCCTGCAAGGGCAAAGCCATTTGGATTTGAAATACGCAATGTGAAATGTGTAAGATGCGGAAATTATGGCCACCAGAGTGGTGACCGTGAGTGTCCTTTAAAGGATGTTATAATGCCCAATGAAGAGAGTCGATTGAAGAGAGACGATCCTCTGACTGCTATCCTGGCACACACAGATCCTACCGAGGTTTGTACTTCCTACCCCTCTCTGGATTAAGAGTTTAAGTTGTAATGCCTTCCAATCTGGGCATTACATCTTTTGAACGATTATTTCAGTCAATGAATGCTTCAGATGCTGATGGATATCTTCCAATTTTTGTTGGTGCCTGCACACTGTAGGGTATATGGGTAAGATCTTGATTCTTTCATGAGGGAAAATTGTGGAAGATTTTAAATTTTGAACTATTCAAATGATGAAATATATAGTAAATAGTGCTTGGATTTTAGACGGAGTTCTTACCTTTTTGGTTGTAGAAATAAGAGATGATATACATGTGCGGTAGATAGACAGGTTGTATAATTGATTTTCCAACTTCTGGAGATTCTGTTGGTCATGTGAGTTCTTGGCAGTAATTGGCTGTGACACATTTTATGTGCCAGGCTTGCAACCGTTCCTTTATGGGCAATGCAATTGTAGATATGATTACATAGTCTGCAGTCTCACTTACCTAGTTTGACATTTCATAATCTTCATCGAGTGCTTAAAGACACATGTCACGTATTGTTCATTGTTCACATGGTTTTTGGGATGGATCCTAGTTAATTTTTCATCTGATATCTATAGGTCTGTTGGGTAGATTTCAAATATGTAATTTATATCTTCATTCTGCTGCTGGCTTCGACTGATGGCTTTCTACACATTGTGTACCCTCAGCACACAAAATAGGAGCATGCAGCATATGTTACAGTATTTGGCTTATCATTTTACCTTTCGACTTCTGCTTTGCAGCCTTTAAAGTGGGAGCTGAAGCAAAAACCAGGAATGAGCCCTCCTCGAGGAGGTTTTAGACCGGATGATCCAAACCAACAAATAGTTGCTGAAGACATTTTTGACGAGTATGGGGGTAAATTCTTTCACTTACAGAACTATATTTCTTTCTCTCTTTAATGTTTATTTAAGTGCTTGTATGCCATTTTCTTATTACCATCCTCCATATAGGATTCCTTGGTGGCGGTGACATTCCTGAGTTGCTGACCAACTTCTCATCTAGCAAGCCTGTGCGGAAAAAAAAGGATAAGAGTAGAAAGAAGCAGCAGTCACCAAAAGTTGGTACGGAATCAGAGGATCCTAAAGAAGATAGGTTACACTCTTCCAAGAATGGCTGGAGGCCAGAGGAGAAGTACTTGAAGGAGCCGAAGCAGAAGCCGCTGCAAAATCATTCTCGATTGAGCTCACCGGGCACTTCAGGGTCAGGCAGGCATCATAAACGGGTCAGGCAAAAGCATTCATATAGTAGCTCATCTGAAAACTCAGCTGATGATAATTATCATGGGCATAAAAAAAGCAGAAGCAAACATTCTCATCCCTCGGTAGAGTTGGGCTCTTCAGGATTAGGCAGACGGAGAAAACACGCGCATTCATACGTGAGGCCATCAGAAAACTCTCACTCTGGCACACACCCTAGACGCAGAAAAAGTAGGCACAAAAGTTCTCATTCATCCGATGACTCTGGATCTTCAGAGTTTGGTGGTCATCATAAGAGGAGTAACCATAAACACTCATATATGAAGTCATCTAGAAATTGAGTGGCATGCTTCATGTTCCTATGAAGAGTTGAAACTCTTGATAGTTAGCCGAACATTGTAATAGCGAAAGCTTATGTATATTATGTTATCCAGAATATTTTAACTTATAAGATATTAAGATCCATGTTTATTATCAGCTCAAAGTCTTAAGAGTTATTGTTATCATTTTCTCACAATCTTCATTTGGTGTAATAAATAGTTGAAGCCATGGTTTGAGAGTTATTTATGTTTTTACATACAAAATTAAATTTAGGAGACACTATATTTACACGGGTTGCATAACTTGAGAAGCATAAAGTCAGAAAAAATAAAAATAAAGAGGAGTGTTGAGGATGGGAAGTATATACTGTGATGAGAGCAGTAATGCATTTCCCTTGTCTCTCACACACAACACCAACAGAAGCGCGTGCATAGCCCCCTTTCAAGACAAGCGCTAAACCCCCTCTCCCCTTTCATTTGGTCGGCTCTGCATGTTTTGTATTTCTGGAAATACAGATCAAATCTACACAGACGACGAAGAAGAAGGAAGATGGAGCAATTGAAGACGATCGGTCGTGAGCTGGCGATGGGGTCGCAGGGTCAGACGAAGGAGTTTCTGGATCTGGTGAAATCGATCGGGGAGGCCCGATCCAAGGCGGAGGAGGACCGCATCGTCCTCCATGAGATCGAAACCCTAAAGCGGCGGATCACGGAGCCTGACATTCCGAAGAGGAAGATGAAGGAGTTCATCATCAGGCTGGTGTACGTGGAGATGCTCGGCCACGACGCCTCTTTCGGGTACATCCATGCCGTGAAGATGACCCACGACGACAACCTCCACCTAAAGCGCACCGGTTACCTGGCCGTGACTCTGTTCCTGAACGAGGACCACGACCTCATCATCCTCATCGTCAACACCATCCAGAAGGACCTCAAGTCCGACAATTACCTCGTCGTCTCCGCCGCCCTCAACGCCGTCTGCAAGCTCATCAATGAGGAGACCATCCCCGCCGTTCTCCCCCAGATCGTCGACCTCCTCTCCCATCCCAAGGAGCCTGTCCGAAAGAAGGCCATCATGGCCCTCCACAGATTCTACCAGAAATCTCCCTCCTCTGTCACCCACCTTATCTCCAATTTCCGCAAGGTATCTAATAATGTATACAGTTCAATTACCTTCTACTTTCTCTCATTCTCCACTATCTGTTCTGTTCTGATCTGATCTGATCTGCAATGCATTCATGTTTCAGAGGCTCTGCGACAACGATCCCGGGGTCATGGGGGCTACTCTCTGCCCCCTCTTCGATCTCATCACCATAGACCCCAATTCTTACAAGGATCTTGTCATCAGCTTCGTCAGCATTCTCAAGCAAGTAGCTGAGCGCCGCTTGCCCAAGAGTTATGATTACCATCAGATGCCCGCTCCATTCATTCAGGTATATTTTTGTGTTCAAAGTGGATCAGAGCTTGACGATTCTATGTGATAAGAGAACACATTTAAAGTTGAAATGGCAGTTATATAGGTCTGCCATAAGACTGGCTATGCTGTAAGGCACCCAATGTTGTGCTTCAAAAAGGATGCAAATCCATCAGATGGGTTTGTTGAAATGAGAGCACTTTGGTGGGTGTGTGGTAAAATCAGGAGGGATAATATTAGGAATGGGGTTATGACGAGAACAAGAGTTGACTTAGCTTCAATTGAAGAGGATGTGACAGAACCGATGATAAGGTGGTTTTGAGTTTGGACATATACAATGTAGGGAAATTAGTGACCTCATAATGAAAGGTGAGATTTTTATTAGGAGAAACTATAATGGGTTAGGTAGAAGACCTAAGTTAACATTGGAAAGCAGGAAAAAATATCAAAACGTTTGGGTTAAGCCGTTAAGGAGGGATATAGCATTAGATAGGATGGAGTGCAGGAGAAAGTACATGCCCGTGAACCCCAAACTTGTTTGGCTGTTGGTGTTGTAAGTTTTTTTTATATAACTAGGAATTGCCTCTCCTCCACGTTTGAGAAACCCTTTGTTGAAATTGTAGTTTGATTGTGCAGATCAGATTACTGAAAATTCTTGCATTACTTGGAAGTGGTGACAAACAAGCTAGTGAGAGCATGTATACTGTTGTGGGTGACATATTCAGGAAATGTGATTCATCAAGCAATATAGGAAATGCTATTCTTTATGAGTGCATATGCTGTGTTTCTTCTATATATCCCAAACCAAAGTTATTAGAGGCAGCTGCTGAAGTAATCTCCAGGTTTTTGAAGGTTTGTCAGACTTCACCCTTTATTATCATTGTTTATCTCTTGGTGGTTCTCAATAATGACTAATGTTAACACAATCTTTTACTGAAGCAGAGTGATAGTCATAATTTAAAATACATGGGCATCGATGCCCTTGGTCGATTGATAAAGATAAGTCCAGAGATCGCAGAGCAACACCAACTGGCTGTTATTGATTGCCTGGAGGTGAGTGTTGAGACATCGTGCATCTTCTTTATTTTTCTTCTCAAATGTAGTTGTGAATATTTTTGTGTTCGTGGATTCATTAGAGCTAAATGCAATTATTTGCCAGATATGTCTGCATAGACATAAGCGTAAACATATGGTGACACCATATTTATTTGTTTCATATCGTTTTTGTCATTTCATATGTATGTTTGTTTCAATTCTTGCGTTTATTCTGATTTTGGTTTCTCATCTTACAGGACCGGGATGATACTTTAAAGCGAAAAACCTTTGAACTACTTTACAAAATGACCAAGTCCTCTAATGTTGAAGTGATAGTTGATCGCATGATTGATTACATGATCAGCATCAGTGATAATCACTACAAAACTGAAATAGCATCTCGATGTGTTGAACTTGCAGAGCAATATGCCCCAAGTAATCATTGGTTTATCCAGGTAACTAAAATATGTTATTTTATATGCTAGGTTGCTTTCATATATTTTCTTTCCTCTGTTTCTTACATTAGTCATTCATGATTTGTTTGCTCCAAAGACCATGAATAAAGTCTTTGAGCATGCAGGAGATTTAGTGAATGTGAAGGTGGCACATAATCTGATGCGACTGATTGCTGAGGGATTTGGGGAGGATGATGATACTGCAGATAGTCAGCTGAGATCATCTGCCGTATGTTCTTTTATTCTTTTGCTGAGTTTATTTGTGCTTGCATTTAGTTATGTAAGTATCAAAGTTTAAAAAGGCTAAATCGGGAGTTGAGGCGTAAGCCTCATTAATAAGACTAATAAATTCATATAATATGATAAAAATAAGAAAAGGTAAATCAAAAATAAGCAAAAAATACCTTAAAAAAAAGAGCAAAAAATAGAATTCATTAAAGAAATAGCAAAAACTAAATAAGCAATTATAAAGTAAGTAAAATCAGCATAAAACAAATAATAAATCATCAAAGAATTAGCAAAAGTTAAAGAATATAGAGAGGGAGGGAGAAGCATGGTTGGCTAGAAAAGGAGATATAGATAGAGGTCTAAGGAAGTGTCGTTACCGATTTCTCTTCTAATTTATGTTTTAATTTTGTGTTCTTTAGTTTTAGCAGGTTAACTTTGGCTTCTTCCCAACATAAAAGGATCAGTAGCATCATTTAAAAAAGGGTAAATTCTAGATGACCCTCCTTAATTATACGCGTGTCTCACATGAACCCCCTTAAGTACAAAAACAATTTGAGAGGTGTCCTAAGTATCAAAAAGTCTCACTTTACCTGCCCTAAGTATCAAAAAGTCACACTTTACCCTTTTCTGTTAACTTTTTAAAAAATTCTGTTAACTTTTTGTAAAATGACGAAAATACAATTGTATCTGAAAAATTAAAATAAGCAATTAAAAATGATTTTGAACTTTTTTTCTAATTTTATCGTTGTACAAAATAAAGAATAAAATTATGTTAGTGGTAAAAATAATTTTTTAAAAGTTCTTTTTTATAAAAAAAATTTAAAAATAAAAACTTATTTTTAAACATCGTTTTTTTATTTATTAATTTTTATAAATATATATATTTTTAAAAATTAATACTAAAATATTGTTTTTATTCTTTGTTTTTGTAAAAAAAATTAGAAAAAAAGTTCAAAATTATTCTTATTTATTTATTTTAATTTTTTAATGCAAGGGTATTTTTGTCATTTTACAAAAACTTAACAGAATTTTTAAAAAGATAACAGGAAAAGGTAAAGTGAGACTTTTTGATACTTAGGACATCTCTCAGATTGATTTTGTACTTAAGGGGGTTCATGTGAGACACGCGTATAGTTAAGGGGGGTCATCTGAAATTTACCCTTTAAAAATCCAGATATATAACTTTCATAAAATGCCAAAATGGGCTTTTAAAAATTTAAAATTTAGCCTACAATCTGAGGCGTAAGCCTCAACACCTAAGGCGCGAGGCGTAAACCTTGACAGAGCCGAGGCGTTAGTCTGTATCTAAATATGTTATGATTCTCAATAACTGGCTTAAGACAATCAATAATAACTAGTTCAGGTCTGTATTTGTTACTGTTACACTTGATATAACGATCTAAACTCCATCTAATTTATAGGCCATTATATGTGAAAACTTTACAACATGAAGTACATCTTCCTCTGAGATTATCTTCCACTTGGCTCAACCTGTGTTGGGCCAAATGGCAAGGAGCCCACTTCTATGTAAGTGAGATCCTGAATTCGATTACTGGTACAATCATTAGAATAGGATTTACTGCTCTCTTGCTGATAAAGAACATCTTCCTCTGAGATTATGTTTATTTTTTGCCTCTCAATGGCAATATGAAAGAATTATCGGGTTAGAATATTCAATTTGGTTCTTCACTACTTTTTGTGTTAAGCTAATCTTAAATTTTATTAGAGGGGAAGAGAGTATCCCAAGACGGGAAACGATGCTCCCGAGCCTCAAAAGACTAACTGGTTCTTCACTACTATTGTTATATAAATTATTTGATGGGTGCACAAGAAAAAAATATATGTGAGAAAGAGCAGAGATTGAATGATAGTGCGGGAGTTGCTAAATTTAACTTATTGACATTTCTAGCTTTCCTATTATTTTCTGTGGCATTGTGAAACTCATAGTTATTGGTTCTCCCTTATTGCCCAATAGCTTCACAGTATACCTTGCTCAAATATTATTTTCATGTTTGCCCTATAATTACATTGACATTTCTAGTTTTCCTATTATTTTCCATGACATTGTGAAACTCATTACTATGGCTTCTCCCTTATTGTTCAGTAGCTTCAAAGTACACCTTGCTCAGATATTATTTTCTTGTTTGCCCCATAGTTACAAATACGAAAGACTAAACATGTTAGTGATATTCTATATGGCTCTTTTCTTTTGAATTGAAATGGTTTTGCTGGGTGCAGGTGGAGTCATATTTGCGCATAATTGGAGCACCAAAGCTTCCATCCGTTTTTCTTCAAGTATGTTATATTTACCGAAGCTTCAACTATCTTGGTATAAAGTTGCTAATGCCGAGACAACAACTCTGCGCTATCTTAATTGTTTGCTCTGCTTACACAGGTCATTTGTTGGGTTTTGGGGGAATATGGAACTGCCTATGGGAAATTTTCTGCTTCCTATATCACTGGGAAGTTATGCGATGTGGCAGAAGCATATTCAAATGATGAAACAGCCAAGGTACTCAAATCTTCATTAACTGGAAAGTGATAATTGTAGGGTCTGCTCGATACAACTCACTATATATTACAGTTATACTGGAGAAATGTGCATTCTTTAAGTGGCATTCATATTCTTTATTGTGGGCTGGGTGGGGGTGTTTGTAATTACAGCTGCATCCATCTGTAACTCGAGAACTGGGAGTGTAAGGGGATCCATTTCTTGTTGAACTTTATGCCCTTCATATCTATGCATATAGATTAATATGTGTAATGCTCCCTGGATAGCTGAATGCACGCCTTTAATTTTGAATGTAATATAAGGGAACCATTTGAGCAAACATTCTCGGCGTGAGTTATAGTGGGTGGTGGGGAGATGGTAGTTTGCATCTAAACTATCTATCCTTTCACTTTTCTGGGTGCTTGAATTTGATGATCATGCCATCCCTCAAAGTTCCTTAAGCACTTAAAGTACTTAAAAGCTCATTCTTTTAAATCAAACCAGCTTGGATTAGAGAGCTAATTTTTAAGATTTAGAAGCAAGGTGAAATTTGTTTGTTTCTTGTTATTGTTAGCAAAGGAAACATGATTGGATGGCATAGAAGTTGAATTGACTTCTCTTGGCTTTAATAAGTGACCAATCATTCGACATTTATAGTGGAGAACTAATAGCTAATAAAGGGGCATTTAGGGAAAAATATGTAAATACCTAACCCTCTATAAGCTTCATCCAGTGACTTTTTGGTGTTTTCAAGATATGGAAACCAGTCCTTAACTGCTTTTCATTCTATTGATTGTTGAGGGAATGCTAATATGCTAAAAACTGATAGATGTAATTGTTATCACCTTGAAGTGCATTTTATATTTCATAATCAAGTTGTATGTTCTTGAAACGAGAGTGATTCCTTGTTTATTCCTGAAGGCATATGCAGTTACAGCACTCATGAAAATATACGCATTTGAAAAATCAGCCGGAAAGAAAGTGGATATGCTTCCTGAGGTAAGTTTAAAAGGCTTGTTAGATAAAAGTTCTTATCTTTGCCACTCTATACATTTAAGAACTTATTTGAGCTTGAGCCAGCTGTTAGTGTCGTAGTTGTGGCCCGTCTTTAGGTCACCGGAAAATGATTACTCAAATTCATGCTCCAAAGGTGTGCCTAAGGGTTAAGCATAACACTTCAGAAGCACTTTAAAGTTTAACGTATCTCTAACTCTAGCAGTTGCCCATAACACTCGAGAAGTTCTTGAAAGTATTAATAATAAAGCTATCCTTAATATAACATTTATAACGGTTTTGAAGTGTTGATTCATTCTCTTCACAAGTACTTTATGAGTGTTTTGTAAGGGTTAACCACAACACCTGAGAAGTACTTTACACTGATAATAATAAAACTATCCTTCATTTAACTTATATGAGTATGCCTATTTTCTTTAAATTACAACAGTTGCTATGTCAATTTGTCAAAGGCATCTTCATCTGTGAATCCTGTAGCAAAACTCCTTCGGTTCCACGGTTCATCCTTTCCTCATTCACTCTATTCATTGTCTAAAATGACCTCATACGTTAACCCTAGCGCTTCATGTGTTTTCTTACTATTATTTCCAGGTTAGCTTAGGTCTCTACCCCTCCCTCTATCAGTTTCTACTATTTGGATAATTTCACCCTCAACTTAGGTCTCTATTCCTCCCCCTATCACTTTCTACTATTTGAATAATTCACTCTTTCTTATTGTGTCACTTCTTTTTTCTTCCTCCTCAACTGAGGCTACTCAGATGTTCTCTAATAATTTCATTCCCAATTTATTGTTCCTATTATTGGCATTAACCATCTAAGTATTTTCATGTAGGCAACCTCCATCTTATGCCTATATACCCTTTTTAGAGCCCAGCTCCCTGCCTTTCAATTTTAGAGGATATATATATATATATATATATATACTATCACAAGGAATCTAAAGCTTTCCTTCACTTCAACCATGCATACTAATCCTATTTTGAACATCCTCTACAGTGTCTCAATCTTTTGAAATATAGATCCCCGTACATAATATACTCTCCTTTAGTGATCTTAATTTCTTGCATAATTGAGTCACTACTCATACTCGTACTCTTGCTAAGTTTACACAATGTATATTCGATGTTGGCTCTACATACTATGAATTACTTTCACGCTTAAGGCTTCTGCCCTTCTACTTTTTGTTTGTTTGTTTTTGGATCATCACCTGCCCGTCTACTTAATCGACACTAACTCCTAATATACTCTCATCACTACGACAATATCACTTAGAAATAACATATATCATGAGACCTCCTTTTGAAGTGGCCTAGTACGCCCATCAATGAAAGGGATTAGAGACAATCCTTGATGCAATTATAATATAATATGGAAACTTATTGTGACATCTCCACTGGTCCACGCAGTTGATGTTCCATAAATATCTTTAATTAATTCCATATATTTTACATGCATTCCTTTCTTTTTTACCACCAGTCATCTCTAAATACATATAAACACAAAGTCTGCCTTTTCTCTACCCTTTCTGTAATCCCTCTTAATAAGAAAAATAAATGATAAATTAATAACTGTGCTTCATATTTGTTTTGTATTGAAGTGTCTCACATCTAAATAATGTGGATTTGGTGACCATTTGATAATCATTTTGGTGCCTCCACTTGTTAGTTTGAGCACGCGAGGGAGAGTATTGAAATGTTCAATAGAAAGTGTGGATATAGTGACCACTTGATAAGCATCTTTATGGGAGGATTTCATTCTGTCAATTGCATTGTTACCCTTTCAAAAACACCTTATGTTGATTTGCTCCTCCGTTGCAGTGTCAGGCTTTCATCGAGGAATTATCTGTTTCTCACTCAACAGACTTGCAGCAACGTGCATATGAACTGCAAGCAGTCCTTGGATTGGATGCTCAAGCTGTTGAAAACATCATGCCAACCGATGCCAGTTGTGAAGACATTGAGGTCAGGACCATTTTATGTATTGGGTGTTTGTAAGCTATCTCAGATGCATCTTACACTTAGTGGTACCATCTCTGTTGGGTGGTTCGCTAGGGGTTGGTATTTTTTTAAATTCTGTTCTCTCCGTAATGTATAGTTGTATACCTTTTGTCATTCATCATATTTGTGCAATTTTCATTTTATTTCACAATTAGTTTCTGCTTAGTAATCTTCTGGAAATCAACCATTCTTTGCTAATCGCTAACTATAACCTTCAGTCACAGTATACTGTCCGTGGATACAGTTTTGGGGGCCCTAGGAAGAATACAGATAAATTGGAGCCTTCAGTGTAGGAACCTAGGCAATAATGTTAATGCCTCTGTTATATATATGCATGTACTATTTTTCACTTGAGTGGCAGATCTGTAGCATTAGCTTGCTTATTTTTCTGCATGCACTATCGTTGGGTTGCAGATCTCTAGATTTAGCTTGTTGTTTGTTACCTTTTCATTATCACAATATTATTCTTATGCCGTAACACCAAGTGACGTTCCTCTATTTTCCTGCAGGTTGATAAAAGCATTTCATTCCTTAACAGCTTTGTCCAACAGTCCCTTGAAAAAGGTGCTCAGCCATATATTTCTGAACACGATCGCTTTGGAACCCTAAATGTCAACAACTTCAGAAACCATGCTCAGCATGAAACTTCATCACATGGTCTCAGGTTTGAAGCTTATGAGCTTCCAAAGTTTAATGCACCATCAAGAGTTTCCCCAGTTTCACAAGCGTCCTCCACTGACCTTGTTCCAGTACCTGAGGCATCTTACTCCAACGAGGCCCAACAAGTGGCTTCACTGTCACCTATGCAGGACGCAGAGCGATTAGAACTAAGGCTAAGGCTTGACGGGGTTCAAAAGAAGTGGGGTCGCCCAACATACTCCTCCCCTGCGGCCTCTGCCTCGAATTCAAGTTCCCAGATGACAGTGAATGGGGGGGTCACAGAAGTTCACGCATCAAGCACTGGTATGTCAATAGCACGTGAGACCTCTTATCAGACAAAGAAGCAACCAGTTGAATTTTCTCCAGAAAAGCAGAAACTCGCGGCTTCTCTTTTTGGTGGTTCATCAAAAACCGAGAAGAGACCACATTCCAGTCATAGAGCTGGCAAGGCTGGCAACCATCCTCCAGAAAAGTTGCAAGCAGGAAAGACACTAATATCGTCTGAAACTGGAGCAGAGAAAGCTGTACCTCAACCACCACCAGACTTACTCGACTTGGACGGGCCATCTGTTACAGATGTTGCTCCATCTGTTGATCCATTTAGAGAGTTGGAAGGGCTTATTGACTCCTCCCAGGTTAATTCAACTGCAAGTTATGGTGTTGTTAATGCTACAAAGGCACCTGATGTGGCTGCACTATATGCAGAGGCTCCTGGAAGTGGGCTGAGTAGTAGCTCTACAAAACCTTTGCCCATTACTACCGATGATTTAAGCCTAATATCTGAATTGTCAAACACAACAATACGAACGTCACATGGAGGAAATACTGTGGCACACCAGACACAACCAAGCAAAGGTCCAAGTCGTAAACATTCTTTGGAAAAGGATGCGCTTGTGAGGCAGATGGGTGTGAATCCATCCAGTCAGAATCCAAATTTGTTTAGAGATTTGCTCGGCTGAAAACTGGCATGCATGCCAGGATGATTAATTGTTGTCTGGTTTGGAAATGTTTTATTCGAGCTGCTGGCCTTGTATCTCGTAGGAAGTTACTGGATGGAGTTGTGATTAAACACTTGCAAAGCAAAGTGCCCGGAATGCTGTGATCTGACCTCCATGAAAGTCAGGTCTAGGACACACAGGCTTTTATCTTTAGCTGGATGGTAGTTCACTCGTTTTGTTTGGGTAGGAGAAGAACCAGAAGTAATATACATGGGGGTGTTTCCTCGAGTGAAGTAGTGAGAAGAGATGTTCTTATATTCTTGACTTTCGGATTCTAGAGCATTCACTTGAACAAAGACCAGTCTTGTCCTGTGAACAAACATACTTTTGCATGTGGCAATTACTCTCTTGTTGTTATAATGATTTTGATAATAATATTCACATGGATACTTATTTTAAAATAGAGATATTTAAGGATGCATTCTTGTCTTGTGCAAACGGGTATAAATATGATCCGACTGAAGTGCATATGAGTCGTTTATTTGGCGAGATTTATACTAGTGCCCGACATGTGACAACGAATTCACTTAATAGTCATTTATGTGTTCCTATCAACCCTATCTGTTTCTATTAGCTCACAGTCAATTTCTACCAGATGTGTTGTGTTTATATCAGTTCACACTTATTTTCTACTAGTTCGTATTGATTTTACCTCGGCATATTTAATATAACACTCACTTACGAAATAAAAAGAAAAAAGATTTTTATTATATTTACACGAAACTCAATGTTATGTTCATAAATGATTTTATTTGATTTAGGTTACTCATCGTCAACTTTCAAATGTTTTTCTTATAAAAATAAGTAAATGAAATATAAAATTCAATTGGTAACTCACAGCACCAGAACGACAGTGGTTAAAATAGTAAGTAGGATCTAGCGGGCTTAGAACTCCCGGAAGGAACCCGCTAGATTAACGAGCGCCATCTCTTTTCCTTTTGGTCGACTCTGCATGTTTTGTCTTCTTTCTGGGAAATACAGAGCAAAATCAACGCGGGGACGGCACTCACTTCCTTCATCTCTCAACTGTTGCTGTTCTAAACAAACAATCACGACAGCTGTACCTCTCTCGTTAACCTCATTCGACACCTCCGGTTCCAGTAGAAGACGAAGAAAGAGGATAAGATAGTGGTGTGTGATGGAGCAATTGAAGACGATCGGTCGTGAGCTGGCGATGGGGTCTCAGGGTCAGACGAAGGAGTTTTTGGATCTGGTGAAATCGATCGGGGAGGCCCGATCCAAGGCGGAGGAGGACCGCATCGTGCTCCACGAGATCGAAACCCTAAAGCGGCGGATCGCGGAGCCTGACATTCCGAAGAGGAAGATGAAGGAGTTCATCATCAGGCTGGTGTACGTGGAGATGCTCGGCCACGACGCCTCCTTCGGGTACATCCACGCCGTGAAGATGACCCACGACGACAACCTCCACCTGAAGCGCACCGGTTACCTGGCCGTGACTCTGTTCCTGAACGAGGACCACGACCTCATCATCCTCATCGTCAACACCATCCAGAAGGACCTCAAGTCCGACAACTACCTCGTCGTCTCCGCCGCCCTCAACGCCGTCTGCAAGCTCATCAACGAGGAGACCATCCCCGCCGTCCTCCCCCAGATCGTCGACCTCCTCTCCCATTCCAAGGAGCCTGTCCGAAAGAAGGCCATCATGGCCCTCCACAGGTTCTACCAGAAATCTCCCTCCTCTGTCACCCACCTCATCTCCAATTTCCGCAAGGTATCTAATAATGTATACAGTTCAATTACCTTCTAATTTCTCTCATTCTCCACTATCTGACCTGATCTGCAATGCATTCATGGTTCAGAGGCTCTGCGACAACGATCCCGGGGTCATGGGTGCTACTCTCTGCCCCCTCTTTGATCTCATCACCATAGACCCCAATTCTTACAAGGATCTTGTCATCAGCTTCGTCAGCATTGTCAAGCAAGTAGCTGAGCGCCGCCTGCCCAAGAGTTATGATTACCATCAGATGCCCGCTCCATTCATCCAGGTATATTTTTGTGTTAACTCATTTCTTTCCCATACAAAAATTTCAAATTGATAGTGATTCAATGCATGCTATAGATTTTTAATCAATTCCATATTTTGCACTCAGTGAATGTGAAAGTAGAATGCCAATAAATATCACAATGGAGTGATTGAAGAATATGGTAGAAATAGGATTAACGACGGTGCTCGAAATGGAGCTGAGCTTTTCTGGTCTATGTGATAAGAGAGTACATCTGAAGTTGAAATCGAAATGACACCGTTATAGGTTTGCTATAAGGCCGGCTATGTTGTAACTTGTATGGCACCCAATGTTGGGCTTCACAAAGGATGCAAATCCATCTGACGGGTTATATGAAATGAGAACATTTAGGTGTGTGTGTGTCCGGTAATAACGGTAGGGATATGATTAGGAACAAGGTTACAGTAGCAAGAGTTGATGGTAGATTCAATTGAAGAGGATATGAGAGAACACAGTGTAAGTTGATTATGAGATTGGACATCCACAATTTAGGGAACTTAGTGACTTCTTAATGAAAGGTGAGGGAATCTTATTTGGAGAAACTAAAGTGGGTTGGGTAGAACTAACCTAACTTTGAAAGTAGGGAAAAAATATCAAAACGTCTGGGTTAAGGGGGAGATATAGCATTAGATAGGATGGAGTGCAGGAGGAAAGTACAAGCTGAAGACCCCAAACTTGTTTGGAAATGGCTGGGTTGTTGCTGTCGTCAGTTTTTTTGGTACAATTAGGAATTGCCTATCCTCCACGTTTGAGAAACCCTTTTGTTGAAATTGTAATTTGATTGTGCAGATCAGGTTACTGAAAATTCTTGCATTACTTGGAAGTGGTGACAAACAAGCTAGCGAAAACATGTATACTGTTGTTGGTGACATATTCAGGAAGTGTGATTCATCAAGCAATATAGGAAATGCTGTTCTCTATGAGTGCATATGCTGTGTTTCTTCTATATATCCCAATCCAAAGTTATTAGAGGCAGCTGCTGAAGTAATCTCTAGGTTTTTGAAGGTTTGTCAGACTTCATCTATATCTATTATTATCATAGTTTATCTCTTGGAGGTTCTCAATAGTGACTAATGTTAACACATTCTTTTACTGAAGCAGAGTGATAGTCATAATTTAAAATACATGGGCATCGATGCCCTTGGTCGACTAATAAAGATAAGTCCAGAGATCGCAGAGCAACACCAACTGGCTGTTATTGATTGCTTGGAGGTGAGTGTTGAGACATCATTTGTCTTAAATATACATGTGAACATTTTTGTATTGGCAGAGGCTTTAAAGCTAAAGCAAATATTGTATCTCTGTATGTTTGTTTATTTGTTTTGATTCCGTACAGTCTATTCTAGGATTGCGGCCAATATGTGATAGGCACAAACTTAAACATGCAGAGGCTATTTTATTTAATTAATTCATATTTTATCTATATTCTTTGAATATTAATGCTTGTCTCAATACTGGTTTTTATTTTGATTTTGATTGTGCTTCACAGGATCGGGATGATACTCTAAAGCGAAAAACCTTTGAATTACTTTACAAAATGACCAAGTCCTCCAATGTTGAAGTGATAGTTGATCGCATGATTGATTACATGATAAGTATTAGTGATAATCATTATAAAACTGACATAGCATCACGATGTGTTGAACTTGCTGAGCAATTTGCCCCAAGTAACCATTGGTTCATCCAGGTATTTAAATTGTTATCATTTTCTGTGCCAGATTGCTTTAATTCTATATTTTTGTGTTTTATGCGCTATTTACTTTGATCTGTTTGCTCCAAAGACTATGAATAAAGTCTTTGAGCATGCAGGAGATTTGGTGAATGTAAAGGTGGCTCATAATCTGATGCGACTGATTGCTGAGGGATTTGGGGAGGATGATGACACTGCAGATAGTCAGCTGAGATCATCTGCCGTAAGATCATTTTATTCTGGTTTCCAAGTATTTTATTTGGATCCTGTCATTATATGGGAGTGTATGTATGCATAGTGGTGCTACAAACATTTGGGTCCATGTTCAGCAACATGGTGGATGGGTCAAATTGCCATGCCTTTTTGCTTTCTTAGGACATATGACAACCCGTACCCGGTAAAGTAATATTTTGACGTGTCTAATACCAGATACACAGCCAATTTTACTCCGTAGATACACATTGATAAAATGTCTGCCTAACTCCATGCTTTGGCCCAAATCATATCTTAGTTCATTTACTAATAAGAGATGGTGGTGCTTCAGAGTTTTAATCGGTTACATGACTGAATATTAATCGTTTTGGTTTGGAATTGATAGACGTGCTATAATGATTCGCAACCTTCTAAGTTTACGTAAAATATTTGCTGATAAAAAAATTTCATATAAAGTTTTTATAAGCTGTGTAAGTAGAGTTGTGTATCGAAATTTGAATCAGAATTCAGATGTTCACATCTCCGCCTGGATTTGACTCCAATACATTATTCCGAGTTTGACAGTTTGCATTTGTGATCAAGTTCTGGTGAATCTTCTAGGTTCACACTTCACACAGATTCTATACACGGCCCATATTACCCCCAAACAATTGCAGAAACAAACAATAGTAGAAAAAACAGGGAGATCGCAAGAAAGGAAAGAACAATGAAAATTGATATTTTCACTTGCAACTTCCCTCTCATCTTTGTGACATTGTGAAACTCATTATTATGGGTTCTCCAATATTGACCAGTAGCTTCATAGTACAACTTTCTCAGATATCATTTTTCTGTTTCCCCTTAATTACTATATGAAAACCTATTAGTTTAGTAATATTCTATTTTGTTCTTTTCTATAATGGAGGTGGTTTTTCTTTGTGCAGGTTGAGTCGTATTTGCACATAATTGGAGAGCCAAAGCTTCCGTCCGTTTTTCTTCAAGTATGTTCTATACTTCTTTTTTACTGATGTTTCAGTTGTTTGGGTATTAAGTTGCCGATGCCGGCAGAACAATTCTGCACTATATTAATTGTTTGCTCTGCTGGAACAGGTCATTTGTTGGGTTTTGGGGGAATATGGAACTGTCGATGGAAAATTTTCTGCTTCCTATATCACTGGGAAGTTATGCGATGTGGCAGACTCATATTCAAATGACGAAACAGTTAAGGTACTCAAATCCTTGGTAACTTGAAAGTTCTAAATGTAGGGTATGTCGTTGATGTAGCTCATTATAATCCTCCACATGCTCTTTTAGTTAGACTCGGGGTATGATGACATGTTCCTCTTATAATGGAGCAAATGTGCATTCTTACTGGACCGTCATATCGTTCTTGTTGTTCCTTGAGCAATGGGAACATAGAATTTGAAGTAACTCAAAGTTTCTTCTTTTTTTCATTCAGATCACATTGGAATGCTTTCAAATACTGGTATTAATTAATAAATTATTTATTTGGGGAAACTTGGGGTGAGGGGAGGGGGGTGGGGTGGTTCTAGCACTACTAGTGTTTGGTGACGTTACTGAGTTTTATGTCACGCAGACATACTTATTTCGTATCCTGGGCTGGATTTGAACCTTGATGGTGTTCGACTAGGCCATCCTATTACGGGACAAAAACCTAGTTGTACTAGCAAGCTAGATTTTAAGATTTAGAAAAACACGAAATCTGTGTGGTTACAAAGAAAACGAGAGTTTCAGTTCAGTATAATATTGATTATTGAAATAGAAGAGTATATTTAATTTATTAAGTACGATGAGTGCTCCCCTTATATAGGGGTTTTTGCTATATTGAATAGGAAACAAACTTGAAATATGAAATAAACTAAGAATATGAATAGCTCTAACACAGTATCATAAATTTATGCATGTGGCATGGAAGTTAAGTTTGTTCGACTTTAATAAGTGAATGATGGCTATACATTTATAGTGGAGGACTAATAGCTATGATAAATGAACCTAGGTGAAAATAGGTAAATAACTTACCATCAGCAGTCTTGCATCAATGACTTTCTGGTATATTGGCAATTGAGAATCAATTGTTAGCTGCTTCTTAGTCTATTGCTTGTTAAGGAAATGCTAATAAGAACTGATGGATGCAATTGTTAACACCTTGAAGTTCTTTTTATCTTTGAAGACATTTAAGTTGTAATTTCTTGAAAAAAAGGTCATTCTTTGCTTATTTGTGAAGGCATATGCGGTTACAGCACTCATGAAAATACATGCGTTTGAGATATCAGCAGGGAAAAAGGTTGATATGGATATGCTACCTGAGGTAAGTTTTCAAAACACCATGGAGAAAATTCTTATTGTCACCACTTTTTACGTGTAAAAACCTATTTGAGCTTGATCCAGCTCTTGGTATCATAGCTGCGGGGCCGTTCACCAGGAAGTGATTCCTCCAGTTCATAATATAAAGATGGCTGTAAGCATAACATGCCAGAAGTACTCCATACTATTGTTAATGATAGAGATATGGAGTTTCTGAGTATGACTGTTTTCCTTAAGCTGTAACAGATATCGTACCAGTTAATTTGAGAAATCATGATATGTAGATCTTTATATGATCAAAATAATAAATAAATAATCAAGCATCGTCATACATTTGTAATTCAATTTTGTTTTTTAAAAGGAAAACAAACACATGGTTGGCCCCTGCTGATCCTAGATACCATCTAGGGTGAAAATCGTGCCGGATACATCATGAATCCTAATGTCATTTTAAAGCTAAATAAATAAAAGGCAATAATGAGTCAGTTTTCTTCATAAATTTAAACTTGCATTGCTAATGGTTGTTGAACTTACTCCAACAAAAAGTTTAAGCTATCAGGTGGCGGACCAAACTAAAATATCAATAGGTTACTAAATCCACATTCTTTCAATGCGGAACACTTCAACCCTCTCCTCACAAGCATGACGAACAACACAAAGGGTCTTGCACGTGGACCAACAAGATATAAACAGGAGGAACAGAAACAGGTCACAACCAATACAAACCAATCTCTGATACCATATTAAACTTACTTCAACTTAAAAGGTTAAGCTACTATGTGGAAGGCCCACTAGCATATTAAGTGGTTAATAAACCCTTATTCTTTCTTTCTTTCTTTTTTTTTGATCAGCGAAGAGAGAAATATATCAATGAGAGAAAGGTGAGGTCCCAAATAACAGAGCAACAACCTCTAAAGATACAAGATCATGAAGAACAAGAAAGATAAGAGGCATAAGAAAAAACATTCCAAAAAGAGAGGAAAAAAATGCTCTAGGATGGAGAGGCCTAAGAGAGGAAAAAAACCCTAAACCCTTATTCTTTCAATGTGAGTTTAACAGTTTGTAGTGCTGACTGAGCATGTTAGAAATGGAGTCGCGCGACTATTATTGCTTTTTGTTTGCAAAGGACATTCCAGATTGCAATTTGACATGTATTTTGTTAAATTTAACTCTATATAATTTAAAACTACAAATTCATGTTATTATTTGTTCCATATGAATTATATATTTCTTATTAGAAATTTAGGTCTCTTGATGTATCCTATGTTTTTTGAACATGATGAATCACGTCTACACATTGGTTCCTAATTGTTGCTTCATAGTTGAAGGCGTTAATAGGTATTTCTAGATATAATATTTGCCACATCTTTTTTCTTATGAAGATTTGGCTAGCCTTACTGATGAATACGGATGCGTCGAAGACTCCTGAATTATTCTGGATATAATATTTGCATTACATTTTTTTCTGTCGTGGAGATGAGAGGAAGGCATAGTGATCTCATTCTGTCAATTGCATTCTTACCCTTCAAAAGTTACTTATTTTAGTTTATTTCTCTGTTGCAGTGTCAATCTTTGATTGAAGAATTATCTGCTTCTCATTCAACAGACTTGCAACAACGTGCTTATGAACTGCAAGCACTCCTTCGGTTGGATTCCCAAGCTGTTGAGAGCGTCATGCCAGCGGATGCAAGCTGTGAAGACATTGAGGTTCGGTTCCTGTTATGCATTCAGTGTTTGTAAGCTATCTCAGTTGCATTTTATATCTTCATTTTACCTATAACACCTTTTTTTCCTGCATGCATTATCCTTAGGTTGCGTATTTCTAGCTTCAGCTTGATGTTACCCTTTCATCACAATATTGTTTTTGTGCCAGAATATCAAGTGATGTTTCTCTATTATCTTCAGGTTGATAAAAGCCTTTCATTCCTGAACAGCTTTGTCCAACAGTCCCTTGAAAAAGGTGCCCAACCTTATATTTCTGAGCATGATCGCTCTGGAACCCTAAATGTCAACAACTTCAGAAACCATGCTCAGCATGAAACTTCATCACATGGTCTCAGGTTTGAAGCTTATGAGCTTCCAAAGTTTAACGCACCATCGAGAGTTTCTCCAATTTCACAAGCATCCTCCACTGAGCTTGTTCCAGTTCCCGAGGCATCTTACTCTAATGAGGTCCAACAATCTGTTTCACTGTCACCTATGCAGGATGCAGAGCTCAGGCTAAGGCTTGACGGGGTTCAAAAGAAGTGGGGTCGCCCAACATACTCCTCCCCTGCGGCCTCTGCCTCAAATTCTAGTTCTCAGATGACAGTGAATGGGGGGGTCGCAGAAGTTCATGGGTCAAGCACTGTAACGTCAAAAGCACCCGAGACCTCTTATCAGACAAAGAGGCAACAAGTGGAAATCTCTCCAGAAAAGCAGAAGCTTGCTGCTTCACTTTTTGGTGGCTCGTCAAAAACAGAGAAGAGACCATCTTCTAGCCATAAAGCTGGCAAGGCTGGTAGCCATCCTCCAGAAATGTTGCAAGCTGGGAAGACGCTAATATCCACTGAAACTGGAGCAGAGAAAGGGACGCTTCAACCGCCACCAGACTTGCTCGACTTGGATGGGCCATCTGTTACAGATGTTGCTCCATCTGTGGATCCATTTAGAGAGTTGGAAGGGCTTGTTGACTCGTCCCAGGTTAATTCAACTGCAAATTATGGCAATGTTAGTGCTACCAAGGTACCTGATGTTATTGCACTATATGCAGAGGCTCCTGCAAGTGGGCAGAGTAGTAGTTCTACAAATCCTCTGCCCATCACCACGGATGATTTAAGCCTATTATCTGAATTGTCAAATACAACACTACAGACATCATATGGAGGAAATACTTTGACACACCAAACACAAGTGAGCAAAGGTCCTAGTCGTAAACATTCTTTGGAAAAGGACGCACTGGTAAGGCAGATGGGAGTAAATCCATCTAGTCAGAATCCAAATTTGTTTAGAGATTTGCTGGGATGAAAATTGGATGCATTCTAGTGTTTAAAGGCAGGATAAAAATTGCTCTTATTTGGAGATGGTTAATTCGTTATGTTGGCCTGCTATATCGTAGGAAATTATTGGACGCGGAGGGAGTTGCAATTGTACAATTGCAAAGCACATGTAATGGGTTGATCTAACCTTTATTAGTGGTGCTTGAAGTCGTTTGAGGTAAGTGTTTTGTATTTGTTGCTGGATACCAGTTTTCACATTTGTTTGGGTAGGATTAGAACCAGAAATGGTGTATATGGTGTTGTTACATTGAGTGAAGTGAAGTGTTTAAGACATGTTTCTTTATTGAGTGATGTTGATGGTAATAAACCCTGTTATGCATTGTCATGATGTTGATGGTAATAAACCTGCTTTGCGCTGCAGTACGGCACCACTTAATTTAGGGTATTATCATGTTAATGTTGCTATTTCTTGTATTTCATAATTACATTTTCCTCAATTCTACTATCCTTGAAGTTGTAAATATGGTATGAATGAAAGTGTCATTATTTCAAGATTTGAATGCCATTCCAGTGATGTGTGAACTGAAACCATCAAATCAAAGCGAAGCTTTCCTTTTAAAGAAAAGAATACACTGCCTTGTTCTCCATTGCAAATAAACCACTCAAAAAAAGTAAATGGTAAAAGCAAGTGTGTAATTTTTACATTCAGCTTAGCTGAATGGAATCTGTTAGCTTGTTGTATAGTCTTTGCTTTCCATGATGGCCTTCACTCATGTAAAGCATTTGTTCTCATCTAAGATACAAACAAGCCCATCCCTCCTTTATGGTTTGACTAAGAATCAAAACACCAATTCAGGTTTGGTTCTTGTTCATGTACTAGCTTTTGGTGCTCTACTTGTACATGGAACATCTTCCATTTCAACAATCTCGCCTTGGCCTTGGGTGATTGTTAGGACTGCAGAACCCAAAACAGAAGCTATAGAGAGCAAGATTATAATTCCGGAGGCAACGTATATGCCTTGTTTCACCACATAGCATTCTCCATCCAACCATCCCTTTCCATAATCCTGTTGCCTGTTCATACTAGTTGCTCCGCCTAATAAAATTACTGCAATCCCGCAGCTTATCCTGCAAATACAAAGGCGTATAAATAAATAACATGAAACAGGAAATAGATACAGATAAATAATTTGAATTGTGTACCAGGAGATGAGCAGAAGAATTGTGGTAAGATTTGGCCTTGTAATTTTAGCCTTGTTTTTTTTCTTCTTCTCTTGATCTCTTGTGCAAAAGTTTGTGTAAATCACAAAATTACCGATGATCTGAGCCATTAAGAGACAAGCCAAAGCTGCAATCCCAAATCCAAAGGAATGAGCCGAAGGTAGATAACAGAAAATTCCATCCAACTTGATATCTTTCATCTGGAAATGAAATGAAAGCACATTTATGACATAACATTCGTTGCTGAATTATTATGATTTGATTGATACCTGAGTTTTCTTGAGCTCGGCAAAAATACAGGAGACAAGGGAGACGAGGGCAAGGGAGATGAGGACTGAAAGGACTAAAGTGATCCTGAAATGATGTTTTGCCATATTCACTAATCTATGAGCTGGAACTGGAACTGGAACTGGAATTGGAATTGTAGAGCGGTAGGTGAGCAGTAGGTAGGAGAAGGCTTGGCTTGGCCTTATTTGATTGATTGCCTTGCAAGTTGAGATTAATGGCACATACCATTCTTAGCAGTCTTTAGAAGCATCTTCAGCAATGGCTTGAATATCACTCTCACCGCACGCACCGATGATACAACTCAACTGCTGTAGTATTATCAGTATGTATGCTAACAGATCTGACCTCTCCAACTCCAATTCAATAAAATCCGTACTTGGAAGCTTCAATTTTGGATGGAATCTCGAATTTAATTTGCCCACTTGCTGATGTGGCATCTGATGCTCCCGACAAATGAGCTCACCTCATTGGTCAAAACTCACCCAGTCGGTTACATTTGGATAGAAGCAATATAATTCTGAGTTTGGGCCGGCCCGGCCCGAATAACTAGAGGATTAACAAACAGGAAAGCGTCGAGGAGTTGCGTCAAAGAACCAAGGCCTGATGAGTAGAGGTATAAAATTACAGCCGCTTCTTCTCCAGCTCCTGCCTCGTCCCAGACCCAGAACCGTCTTCTACTTCCCCAATACGCGTCGTATCAATCACTTTCTCAAGCTTCCAATTACTTCATCTTCTACGCCTAGGTCTTTCAGTTGCAGAGCAATGGCGGAATCTGTCGAGGTTCGGGTGAAGGAAAGTATTGATCTGACGGACTTAGAGAAGAAGATTTTCGAGAGGCTCGCCCAAACGCTTACTCACTTTCACCTGGATACTCAGCTCCGAGTAGCCGGAGGCTGGGTACGCGACAAGGTACCTCTCTTCAATCATCACTTCAATTGATTCTACCATAATCCTCACCATCAATCAAGAGTGAAGTTCAATCTATATGAATCCGCACTTTTGTACTCGTTTCACTCCAGCTTTTAGGCAAGGAATGTTATGACATTGATATTGCTGTGGACAATATGTTGGGAAGTGAATTTGTGGACAAGGTCACAGAGTATCTGTCTTCCGCAGGGGAAAAAGCCCAAGGACTAGCTGTTATCCCGAGGTATCATTTATGTCTGTTACCCGGAATGTATGCTCTATGGTTTTTACTCATTGTTTGTATTCATTTCCAGCAATCCTGAACAGTCCAAGCACCTGGAAACAGCAAAGATGCGCCTCTACAATGTATGGATTGATTTTGTCAATTTAAGGGCTGAAGACTACACCGAGAATGCTGACAGCCGCATTCCTACAATGGTATACACTTCTATTGCAGCAATTATAGCTATGCTGCTGCATATGTTGTTTTTCTGCACGGCCAATTTATTAAGTAATCATCATTAGGAATGTGAAGGGAATAGCCACAATAGTTTGTTTTGTCCATTCTCAAACCAAATTATATGGTTTAAAAACTTAACGGACATTGTGGACTAGTAATGCATGTGCAACTACTGAGTGTCTCTGCGTTGTGCTACTTTTGTTTCACTATTTTGCTTAACATGTAACGCCAGCTGTATAAATGATAATTTACTACTATCTGGTTTAACTGCTACAGAGATTTGGAACGGCAGAAGAGGATGCATATCGAAGAGATTTAACGATCAACAGGTACTTTTCTTTGCATTTTGCTGGTTGCTCCTAATTATGCAATATCTAATGGGAAAATAGTGATAGCTACTAGCTAGTCTCTGTCTGTTTCAGTTTTTGTACTTATTGATAGATATAGTGGTGGTGAAAAAACAATTCTCCGTGTGGGGATGTTCAGTGTACTATTAATTAGATAGGCTGAGAGAATTTCTATAGAGTGAAGGGGTTTGAAATAAGTTGAACCAAAACTACATATTAGGAGTGTAATTTTAGTAAGAAAAGGGAAGGTGAATGGTTCCATTATGCCAGAAGATAAGGAAATTTGTAAAAAAGGGAATAATTTCAGACATCTTGGATTTATAAATTAAAAGGTATGAAGATACTGATGAGGATGTCTGAAATATCATTAGAATTAGATGGCTGAAGTGAAGTGAGTGAGAACTTCATGGTTTCTCAGTGATAAGAGAATTCTTTTGAAGTTGACAGGAAACATTTATTGGTTAAGCAATGTGGCCAACTATGCTGCATGACACTAAATTTTAGGCACCATTGAGGATGCAAATCCATAATTGGAGCTAGCGGGGATGAGAATGCTTAGATGGTTTTCCGTTAACATTATGAAGGATAAGATTTGGATTGATGGGATTTGAGCAACTGAAGAAACACGAGAGAGTCATTCAAGATGGTTTAAACATGTGCAGCATAGGGAGGCTAGTTTCCTTATAATGAAAGGTGACAGAACTCAATTAGGAGAAAATAAAAAATAGGGGTGAGCCTAAGTTAGCATGGGAGAAAGTAATGAGAAAAGATATGACAATCGTGTTATTAAAAAAGTGACAGTATATAGGATGAAATGTGGAGTGAATTACACAGAGAAACTCAGAGTTTTGTAAGAGAATTCATGTAGCCGACCCCAATAATATTTGAAAAGTGACTTGGTTGCTATAGTAACAAATTGTATGAGAAAATACACAGCTTGGCCATGGTTACTTCTAGCTCTCCCCTGGTTATACTATGGATACTTCAGTTTATCTTTCTTGCTTCATACACTTTCATAAATTATCTGTTTGTAGTAGTACTGAAAGAAATTACTTTAATTTTTACAGCTTATTTTACAACATTAATACCCACTTAGTTGAAGATTATACTGGAAGAGGTAGCTATTGTATTACTTATCACCACACTTTCTTTTTTTTTCTCAGATATATGCAGGTCAAATAAATAAAAAAATTCTCCTGATTGGCTGTTCTGAAAATTGTTGGCGGAACTGTTTTCTTCTTGCAGGCATTGCAGATCTGAAGTCTGGAAAAATAGTGACCCCCTTACCTGCAAAGAATACATTTTTAGATGATCCCTTGCGAGTTCTTCGAGCTATTCGCTTTGGTACTTATGGTCCTTTATTTTTATATATTGTTCTGTTTTGCTTTATTGGTAATTTAGTATAAATAATTCTAGATGTCATTTTTATGACGAGGTTGAATATTAAATATCATTAGTAAAATTAAAAATAACACATGTGGCTGCAGTGCCTCTCTGAAAATTTACTCCATAAAATCTGAGGCAGTAATATCATATTATATTTATTCAGAAGCTAGGTCTTTCGTTTTTTTTGGCAAACCTCATCCAGTTTTATGGTTTGTTTTCTCAGGTGCAAGGTTTGATTTCAATCTCGATGAAAAGCTGAAGGAGGCTGCTTCCTCAGATGAGGTGAAAGCTGCACTGTCAGCGAAAATTAGCAGAGAGCGTGTTGGCACTGAAGTATGTTTGTTAACTTATATTATTAAGGCAGTTCTGATTAATATTTGGTTAACTTGAACACACGTGGCTTGATAGTTCTCTTATGGCCATGATTGTGACACAAGGTATTTATTACTCCCTCACTCGTCATACTTGTTGCAGATTGATCTAATGGTCTCTGGAAATCAACCAGTTAAAGCAATGACATATATTTCTGATATGACCTTATTTTGGATTGTCTTCTGTCTTCCTCCTAACTTTGAGCCTACAAAGTCCGAAGGATATGATAGGTATGAATCTTGAAATGCTTTTATCTTGGCGTGGATGTCAAGTCAGTGCTTCCTTGGTTCTCTTGCTCTTTTTTCCAACATATCAGAAATCATTACAATGCTGCTTTTTTGCATGGTCCTCTCTTGGATGAAGTAGTTAGTTTTTAGACTATTCTCTTTACTTCCTTATCTCACAAATAACTATAATGTATAAAGCCCAAGGTAAGTTAGAAGCCGCTTCACAAACTAAGGGTTGAAGAAAATTGATAAACAAAGTAGATGCAAGTCTCCAAAAGGACACCCCAATGGTTCAAGCTTCACGCCATAGTCGAGATCGTGGGTTCGGATCTCATTGGGTGGGTTAGGGAGGGGGTAGGGAAATGTAAATATTTGGTGATAAAGGAAAGTAGATCCAACTAGACAAGTTTGAGTTGGTTAATACATACTCTTTTACCTTGTAAAATTTTATCAATCCTCTTCAAACTGTTAACTGTTCAAAGAATAGTGTTTAATGGCTACCTTTTCCTTATAACTATAAACTACAATGGATTATCCGGCTGTACTTCAAGCGTGGAGTTGGATCTATACAAACTCCATGGTGTACCAGGCTTGTCATAATCATAGATCCAATAATTAAATGGACAATTATGGTATAATGTCAGTTAAATTGTCTTGTGAACACACTTCTAAGTAGATAGTAATTGGAGCCTGAATAATTCTAAGCTCATAATCCCTTGCGCGTGCAATACATGCTTACATATCATTCTTTTTTCCTCCTTTAGGCTCTGCATTTTGTATTTGGATTGTGCAAGGAACCTTATGCAGTTACTTGGATGTTCCACCTTCAGTGTAAGTGGGTTGTCTAGTTATTTGTGATTTCCTTAGTATACAGGTAATGAATTGTGCAGAACTACATTACATGTTGGATACTTATGCGGCTGTAAATATATGAAATGTAAATACACGTTCTTCCTAATTTTATATTGGTATTCTGTAGAGGTGCTAGCTCATGGCAATATAGATGATCACAACAAATCAAGAGCCTACATATAAGCTCTACTCTGCTACTTTTTGTATCTTTGCTTATTTGAGGTTTGTAATTTGTGCCATTTGATTAGGATGAACAACGACGGCTCTCCTTGTATGCTGCTTTGTTTCTCCCATTCAGAAAGACTATATACAAAGATAACAAAGCTAAGAAGGTATAATCATCATTCTTTCCCTTTCGTGTGTGCAATTCTTGAATTTCTTAGTTATAAGTTTTTATTTATCAGCACCTAAATTAGAAGTTGGATTGAGAATTACCCACCCTAGTGATACAGAAGGCACAGTGCTAACTACTTGTAGCTGGAACTGTGCTCTGAAAAAAGAACAAATCACTCTTTATACACGGTAACTGATAATGTTAAACGTTATTTATTTAATATAAGTAAATTAGTTCTATGCCAAATTTTCAGGTGCCTGTTGTAAACTACATATTCCGCGAATCTCTTAAACGCAAAGCCAGTGACGCTGAAACAGTAAGTTTTGACTTTTGAAGCTTTCAAGTCTGTTAGTAATTAGTTCCCTATGTTGATTTTGCCACTACCACAAATCCTTGTATTCTTTGCAGGTAATAAATGTACATAGAGCTCTGGAGAGATTCTTATCATTGATTCCTTTTCTTACATCTGAGAAAGAAATTCAACTTTTGGAACTTGATTCCGGAATTGATATCGATGATGTGCCCAACGAATCTAAATTGCGAATATTGGCGGGTATACACTTGTTTATGTTCTGCAATTTTCTGAACTTTGTACTCATTCTATGAAGGGGTCTTTGGTATACTGGTTTCAGGGCCTGTGATTGTGTAAATGAGTTTTCTAAATATTACAAAAAGGGTGTCCAGTGGCATGATGCTCTCTTAAGCATAACTTTTGATGGCTATTACTTTGGTCAACTAAGTTAGAACTAGTGTTTTGTTTTGCATAGCTTTCTCATGCCTAACCTTATTTGATCACTCTGTTAGGGTTCCTTCTTCGAGACGTCAAAGATTTTTGGCGAGTTGCCTTATTGATGTCTACAATGGTATACCCGGTTGACGTGGATTGTACTCAAGATTCTCTAGAAGGGCCATTTCAATTGGACAAGAAAATGGATCTGTTCAAGGCGGTTGAGGATGCCATTATTAAACTAGGTATGCGCGACTCACTGTTTTTGAGCCAAATAGTTCTAGTGATACACTGCTTCTTGAATCATTTTGATATTAGCTGGCCTAGCCAACATGAATCAAATATAAATATCATGGAGCAATAGGCGCATAGTCACTGGTGATTAGCTTTTGTTGCTTGCTTTATGGATGCACATTCTTTTTAGTTCCATCACTGGAAAGATTATTCTGTTTCAAGATTGATGATATTGGATATGTATGTATATTATTCGAATGCAGGTCTTGATAAAGTGTGGGATGTGAAACCATTGGTGAACGGGAAGGAAATCATGGGTGTTCTGCAGCTTACTTCCGGAAAACCAATTGTTAGGGAGTGGGTAAGGCATTCTTTCCTCCAGCAGCAGTGCAGTGGAAAAGTAACATTTAAAAGCTAATTTTGTTTTTCCTCTTGCTCGCAGCAACAAAAACTGCTTGCATGGCAGTTGGCACATCCCTCCCAGACTGCAGAACAATGCCTTGATTGGATGAGGCAATCCTTAGCTCATCCAAAGCGTATGAAGTTGACAGAGTAACTTTCCACTACCTCAAAGTCACAGCAGCACTCTTGATGTCATGAACATGAACAAATCACAAGAATTGTAGCTAGGTTATCAATCTAGTGTAGAATAGATCTCTGACCTGTAATCTGTAGAGGTGTTATACATGGAACTGAATGGTTTTGCGAATCTCAGTCCATAGCAAGTGACTAGACTATCTTGTCAAAGTGATATCCTTAGCAGTGAAATAGCTTTGCCTGTTTTGATGCAGGACAATTCCGGTTAGAATTCTTAATTATATTAGATTTTGGATAATTTTAGGTTTTCCTATTAAGTTAGGTTTCTTAACTCTAATTAGTTTGGATTGATTAGTTCTATTGGTTTAGGTTTACTAGTTTAATTTAGTTTTGGAGAATTAGTCCTACATAAGTCTTAGCTTATGTAGAGATTATTATCATCATTATCAATATTATAAACTTGAGTATTTTGGATTATATTATGTTTTCTCCCTAAAGTTAGGGTTTTATTCTTATTTCGTTTCGAAATACCCTTCTGATGCACCAAAGTTGTATTAGAGCCCAGATTTGACCGGGCATGATGGCCAACTATGGCACTGGTAGAATACAACCCGTCGTCGACAAACGATGGATTGAACGAGTCGTGCAACGACTCGATGACACTATACACTCACTTAGTAACATGACGCAGATGCTTCCTGCACGTACATTTGAGGTGAGAATTCAACACCGCAAAAGCCGAATGAAGAAAGATAACGATGCATATGACTTTCTACTTGTTTATCAACAACAACAAAAGAATATTCATGCGCTGACAACCGATGTAGAGAATGGAGAACACAAAAAAAAGATATTTCGAACTCGATGCACCATTAACAATAAGATATGTAAAGTGATCATTAATCATGGTAGCAGCGAAAATATAGTTTCCAAAGCATTAGTCAAAACGTTCAACCTGGAAACAGAAACACTCATGATCAGTGGCGGATCCAGAAGATTTCATAGGGGAGGGGGGAGCAAAATTTTGTACTAAACTTTAATTATTAAATAATATAATATAATTAATTAATTAAAAATAATAATTTTATTAATAAAATAATTACTAAATTTAACTTTCATGTATATATAAATACAAAGTGAGCCGGTTTGCTAGCTTTACAAACTCTAATAGTTTGAGCTCGAGTTTGATTCGTTTATCAAACGACCCACCATTGATCTCTGGATAAATTTTCTTAGAAAATTCACAAATTTACAATAATTAACAAATAATTTAATTAATATAACATAATCGACAAAACAAAGAGTTTAGTGAAAAATGAAAAAACAATTTAACAAATCATTAAAAAACACACAACTATTAAAATTACTATGAATTCGAAGGTTTGAAACTAGGACCTTAATGATAAAACATTACACATTTACCACTAAGCCAAATACCATTTATTATTTAGTTGCACAGTTTTTGTATACATATCAGAATTTAAGGAGGGGCATATCCAAATTTCGAAAAAAATTTTATATAACTTTTTTCGGAATTTTATATACTTGTCACGTTTTGTTGAAGCGACATTGGTACTGTGACATCAAGGCTACTTACAGGGTTCGTGACAATATCTATATGTTTTGGTGGGAAAATAACAATATTGTATTACTCCCACAATCAAATTCACTAGACTCCAATCTCACTATTAAGAAAGACAAGCCAGTTTGCTCAGAAGTTAACGATCAGAGAAAAGTTGAAGAACGAATAGAAGAATATACTAAAGTTGGTATTGAGAGATGACGCTTGCAAAAAATTAAGTTGGAATCTTGTAAAAATCAATTGATTGAGCGCAAGGAGATACATGATGTTTCATACCCTGAATACAAGGTTTTGAAAGAGGCACATGAAACTGCCAGTAGAAGTTTTGAACATGCTCATATACAACTTGAAGTAAGGACAAACAATATTCCCGTGGTTGATACTAATGAAAATAAGAAGGGGCTATCTAGTGTTACAAGAAGCTTTTTAGAAATTGACGATGGAAGTCAAGATGCAGATCCTGATAGCCACGTGCAATCAAGTAAAACAAATATGTCAAAAATCAATTCGTTGGATCCATCGTCATTACACGCAAAAAGTACCGAGCTTACAACTGAAACTTTTGATATTGAATTGACTTTTGGTACAATTAGTTGTTCTCAGGTTCCATCAAGAGGTTATAAACACGATCATAATAGAATTGATGATCAAAAACTTGACGGAAATATGAAAGTGAACAAGAAGCCATCAGACAAAAATAAGAGTCACCAGACAAGAAATCATGATGAATCTAATGACCAAAGAGATGTAAATCTGTTATTGATACTCCTCATGGTGAGATAAACGAAGAATTGCAAGGGACAACTTCAACTAATGATACAACACCTTTTATGAAAGAAGTGTTGTGTGCACCGCCGATCACTATATCGTCTCTACAACTTCAACTTCGACTTATGCGTGCTTTATTTGAGGAATATGGCTGGAATAGACCGTTCAAAAGAATTGACCTCAACCAAAAGTTGGTCACAGTTGATGATTATCATGAATTTGAGAGCAATAACCTGGTTCATGGTCTAAACATCAAGGATAGGAACGTCATGCATGTCGACCTTCATGTAAAGACCCCATGCGTTAAGCGAGAAGAATATTTTAGGAGGGACAAACCTATGATTGCACACACGCAAGCAAAAGAAGCTAATGAGTTGCATATTGAAGGAGTATATCTTGGTCATGCACACAATGTATTTTATGGACGGAAGAACCAAAATGTTGTGTTTAAATTTAATACATCTCGAACACGAAATTTCTATCACGAGAAAAACTTCCCCGCTCACATGAATGTCTCCAAGATACTCGACATTGAAGACACTTTCAAGTACCATCAACCGTATAAGGATGTTTCAAATGAAAACGATTATGGGAATGATTTTACTCATACAGTTATTGAAGCGAACTACGAGTCATCTTTGAGTCAAAATTTCAAGGTTAAAGACATTCCTACTATTATACCTATTGGAGCAAGTGGGAATACAATCACAAGAGAAGGAATAGACCTCGTTTTAACACAAGATCTAGATGTTCATCCCTTCGATGAGGAGTGCATAAAGGAGATGGATACAAAACTGGAGTAAATAGCAAGAATGTTGCTTCACAAGGAGAAACGCGCACTATATAAAGACTATGTAATAGGTAGAGATTTTACCCCGAATCTTATGGAAGCTTATGAGAAACACCATCCACTAGATGAGTTCTCTTTAAATCCAGAAATCTCGGGACGAGTTTTTTTCAAGCATCGGAGAATTGATTTAGGACAATCCCAGTTAGAATTCTTAATTATATTAGATTTTGGATAATTTTAGGTTTTCCTATTAAGTTAGGTTTCTTAACTCTAATTAGTTTGGATTGATTAGTTCTATTGGTTTAGGTTTACTAGTTTGATTTAGTTTTGGAGAATTAGTCCTATATGAGTTTTAGCTTATGTAGAGATTATTACCATCATTATCATTATTATAAACTTGAGTATTTTGGATTAAATTTCGTTTTCTCCCTAAAGTTAGGGTTTTATTTTTACTTCGTTTCAAAATTCCCTTTTGTTGCACCATGTTTCCTTTTAACATATACTTAACAATGTAAGGTTTTTTAGTGCCAAAAGAGGACACAGTTTTGCTAAGTCTGATATTGGTAGGCAAAACCATAAAAATAAAAGACTAGAGGTCATTGCGGCAAACGAAGTAAGCAAAGGTTGCAATCCTCAAAATGAAATGCTAAGCCCTGCTTGGTGTTTCTCGTGTGCATTAAGGTTTGGGACTCGAGACCTTGCTATACGTGTTGGGAGAAAAACGAATCTAATAGAATAATTAGATGCACCGAAATTAAATAATTCTCCCCACCTGTGCAAATCTCGTAGGAATCTATCAAGCAGAGCGAATCAAGCAAGCTAACAAATATAGCAAACAAGAACTCAATAGGCACGCACAGTTTTAGCGTGGAAAACCTTCTCAAGGCGAGAAAGGAAAAGTCACGGGACCCTCGAGGCCGCTTAATCTCCACTATAAATATAATGGGTACAACGAGTTCTCTCTAAATACAATTAAGGTTTGGGACTCGAGACCTTGCTATACGTGTTGAGAGAAAAACGAATCTAATAGAATAATTAGATGCACCGAAATTAAATAATTCTCCCCACCTGTGCAAATCTCGTAGGAATCTATCAAGCAGAGCGAATCAAGCAAGCTAACAAATATAGCAAACAAGAACTCAATAGGCACGCACAGTTTTAGCGTGGAAAACCTTCTCAAGGCGAGAAAGGAAAAGTCACGGGACCCTCGAGGCCGCTTAATCTCCACTATAAATATAATGGGTACAACGAGTTCTCTCTAAATACAATTAGAGGATCACAATATCTCAAGATTAACTAATCTTGGCTCAAACCACAATTACAAGAAAGAGTAGAGAAACTTCACCGAATCGATGGCGCACGATCAGAAAATCGTATCAAATCACTCGGACCTCCAAACGCAAATTACAACGGTTAGAACGTAGTACCACGTCTTCCGAACACCTTGTCCAAAAATCAGCACGATCCAACGGTGGATCAACCTCCGATCGGACTCGAGAACCTTGCTGGTCGGACTAAAAAATAGCAGAAAATTCTGCACGAATTTCACTCTATTTCTCTATTGAATTGGTCATATTTCCTTCTCTCTATTGCCTCCTATTTATAGGCAAGCAATTAGAGTTTCCTTCTCCATGTTGGATACTAACTACATGGGATTTGGGCCTCCACTTATTTAATAAAGGCCCAACAAATCTCCCCCTTATTCAACTAAGTGGAGGGCATCGCCATCCCGGCGATCTTACGACAAACATCAAGCTTCTCCCTTGGTAAGGCTTTCGTGAACATATCGGAACCATTATCATCTGTGTGGATTTTCTCAATTTCAAACAATTTGTCTTAAAGTGCATCTCTAAGCCAATGGTATCTCACATCAATATGTTTCGACTTTGTATGAAACGTAGAATTCTTACTCAAGTGAATCGCGCTTTGGTTATCACATTAAACCACATAGCGCTGCTGCTTGAAACCGAGCTCCCCTATAAATCTCTTCATCCACAACAACTCTTTACATGCTTCAGTTGTTGCGATATATTCAGATTCTGTAGAAGAAAGTGCAACACACTTTTGTAGCCGAAACTGCTCCACCTGCAAATGTCATTAAATAGCCTGAGGTGGATTTTCTGCTATCAACATCTCCTGCCATATCTGAATCAGAGTAGCTAACCAGCACTGGTTCTCCACTTCGAAAATTAAGTCTGTAATTAGAGGTACCTCGGAGATATCTCATAATCCATTTGACTGCATCCCAATGCTCTCTACCCGGATTTGATAGAAAACGGCTCACAACACCAACTGCATGAGCTATGTCAGGCCTTGTACACACCATTGCGTACATCAAACTTCCTACTGCTGAGGCATACGGAACTCTATCCATGTCGTCCATCTCCTTCTCCGTAGAAGGGCTCTGTCGTGTGCTTAGCTTAAAGTGAGTAGCAAGAGGAGAGCTCACCACTTTAGCCTTGTCCATATTGAACCTTTGTAACACCTTTTCAATATATCGCTCTTGTGACATATGCAACTTCTTCGCAACTCTATCGCGAGTAATTCGGATGCCAAGAATAGTCTTCGCATGACCTAAGTCCTTCATTGAAAAACCTAACTCAACTGTTTCTTCAATCTCTCAACTCTGGAGACATTCTTGCCAACAATCAGCATATCATCAACATATAGCAATAGTATGATAAAATCATCATCAGAGAACTGCACAAAAACACAGTGGTCAGATTTCGTCTTTTGGTAGCCTTGCTCACCCATGACTGACTCAAACTTCTTGTACCACTGCCTTGGTGCTTGCTTCAAACCATACAAGCTTTTCTGAAGCTTGCACACATAGTCCTCTTTTCCCTTTACTTTGAAACCCTCTGGCTGCTCCATATAAATCTCCTTATCTAAGTCACTATGGAGAAATGCAGTCTTCATATCCATCTGCTCAACCTCCAAATCAAGACTAGCTGCTAAACCAAAAACCACCCGAATGGATGACATCTTAACAACAAGAGAAAATATTTCATCAAAGTCAATACCTTTCCTCTGGCTGAAACCCTTGACAACCAATCTAGCTTTGTATCAGGGACGTGAAGTATTTTCTTCTTGCTTCACTCTGTAAACCCACTTGTTCTTTAAAGCTCTTTTGCCTTTCGGCAACTTCACCAACTCATAAGTATGATTCTCATGCAGTGATTTCATCTCATCTTGCATGGCTTCAACCCACTCCTTCTTTTTCTCATCTTCAAGGGCTTCAATGTAACTTTCAGGTTCTCCCCCGTCAGATACTAACACATACTCATCAGCTGAGTACCTTGTAGACGGTTGTCGGTCTCTTGAAGATCTCCTGAGTAGAACAACTGGTGGAACATATGGTACTGGCAACTACTCATGAACTTCATTATCCATCTCTACCTCTGTAGGAGCATCAACATCACCTGCACCCTGTTGGTCATCACGAACATCATCTTCAACTTGGCTTGGCACAACTGTATGAGGAACTATACCAAAATCAATCAAGTCAGTTATAAATTGCAGAGCACTTTCTTCAAACTTCGCAATATCTTTGATGTCATGATTCTCCATAAATACCACATCATGGCTTCTGATAAGTTTCTTCTGCACCGGATCATAAAATCTGTACCCAAACTCATCCTCGCCATAACCGATGAATATGCACGGTCTAGTCTTCATATCAAGCTTAGATCTTTCATCCTTTGGAATATGCACAAATACCTTGCATCCAAATACCTTTAAGTGATTGTAGGAGACATCTTTACCTGTCCAAACTCCATTTGGAACATCAAACTCAAGAGGCACACACGGTGTGAGATTCAACACATGAACCACTGTATTCAAAGCCTCACCCCAAAAACATCTTGGTAACCCTGCTTGTGAAAGTAAACATCTCGTCCTTTCAATAAGCGTTCTATTCATCCTCTCGGCTAACCCATTTAGCTGAGGCCTCTTTGGAGGCGTCTTTTGATGTCGAATGCCTTGATCCTAGAAATAATCATCAAAAGAACCACAATACTCACCTTCATTATCGGTTCGCATGCACTTTAACTTCTTCCCAGTCTGTTTCTCAACTAGGGCATGAAACTGCTTGAAGATACCACACACTTGATCTTTAGTCTTCAAGATATAGGCCTACACTTTCCTTGAATGATCATCTATAAAAGTCACAAAATAGAGACCACCTCCAAGCGTCTTGGATTTCATAGGACCACAAACATCAGAGTATACTAAATCAAGCATCTCTGGCTTTCTCGAGGGAGGGGGTGATTTGAAAGATACTCTAGTTTGCTTGCCGGGAGAGCAATGCTCACACTTCTCTAACGGTTCACCTTTCATTCCCGGTAGGAGATTTTTCTTTCCCAAAACCATCATTCCCTTCTCGCTCATGTGACTAAGTCTCTTGTGTCACAATTCAGTTGTACTCTCTTTCTCGACTGCATTAATAATGCCACCACAAACTCTAGCTTGTGTCACGTACAACGAATCACACTTTTCACCTCTAGCCACGACCATAACACCTTTAGTGAGCTTCCATGAACCACCACCAAAGGTATGATGAAAACCTTCATCATCTAGCTTGCCTACTGATATCAAGTTCAAACGAATGTCAGGAATATGCTTTCAGAATAAGAATTGTACCATTTTTCGTCTCCAATCGTATACCTTTTGAATTGATGTGCGATGCTAGTGATCTAAATGTTCACGCTCTACTGATCATTGCCAGAAAGGGGCCGGATTTAGGTCATAGTATCGCCAGACGGGGTGATATAGGACGACCCGATCGTGAGTATGTTACATAGAAACAGTCATGAACATACTCATACGTAGGTACGTGAAATCGCATCCTCATACGGAAGTATCTTTGAGGTCACTATGTGATGAGTGACAAGTTTGACTCAGTCTAACGTCTCCTGTGAAAGGGTTACAATAACAGCTGTGATTGGCTCGATCGCGAGTCACATGAGTTGACTCAATAGACCGCTGAAGGATTTATCCCTTATACAAACGTATGAGCAGATATCTATTTAGGCCACTTGATGAGTATAACTGAAATACAATAGCATGGCTATGCAGTCGATACGGAGTATCAGTTACAATTCAATTAACTCAAATCAAGAAACAGGACAATTGAACGAGGATGACTTATCTATGCCTCGTGGTTGTCAAGATATCAAGAGGATAAAAGGATAGTTTCATGTACGACAAGGTTAAGTCGAAATCTCGATAATCACAAGCGTTGGGTAATCATGATGTCTTGCTAGAGGTCACTCATGATGAAAAGGGTAAAATGGTAATTTTACCAGTCCGCCAACGTGTTGTGAGCCTAGAGGGTCACACACTAAAGGTTGAGTAAAACGGATGGAATCATGTAGAGGAATCATGAGAGAGATAAACTCCGGTTTTAGATTAAACCGGATTAGACCGATTTCAGTTTAGAATTAAACTGGAAATCAAGAACGGCTTAGCTGGACCAATTAATTAGAATCTAAACCAATAGATTTAATTAATTAATTTTAGCTAAACAGGTCTAACCAGATTGGGCTAAACCAGAATGGGCTTCTCTACTTAATTAATTAATAAGCTTTGGGCTTTAAACCTATTAAAGCTTTTAATTAATTATTTCTTAAAAGGAGATGTAAAAAGGAAATTTTCATATTTTTAATCATAAGAAATTTTTTACAAAAACCCTAGACTCTCTCTCCTAGCCGATTTCGGCCCCTCCCTCTCCTTCCACATTTTGCTTGCTTCGATCTTCTAGCAAGGATCGTTGTAAGTATCTTCAAATTGCTCTTTCTGTGTGGACGTTCTTTAGAGGTTACTGAATCCAATTTGGTGACAAAGGGATTTCGATTCAAGGTAATCTTGTGATATATTTTTCTAGCCTAGATCTCATGATCAATCAATGATCATGTAAGATCCGTAAATTAATATGGACTTTTGAGGTAAATTTTTTTGTATGGTCATGAAATTAATTGATTGGAACCCTCAAAAATTTCTTCATTGGTATCAGAGGCTGGTTACATATGATTATTTTCTGTTTTGGTTAATGAACTAATTGCTGGAAATTTAATTTTTTTTATCTTTGAAAATTTAATTTTAATCAAGTGAGATCGGGTCGAGACCTGCGGGAGGCCGAGGTTAGCCGAAAGACTAACCCCGGCCAAGCCACGAGCCGACCGGCCGAAGTAGGAGGGCCGACCAGCTCTGCCCGTGGCAGATCTGGTCGTGCCTCTCGGCTTCGGCCAGGGGACGACCTCGGCGCGACCGTAACCCGCCATGCGGCCCACCACGGTCAGCCTTCACGGGTTGGTCGGTTATGGCGCGGCCAGCCCTGGCGGCTAGGGTTTGGCCGAACCCTAATTGCCCTTCGGGTCAATTTTGGTTCGGTCAAACCAGAAAGAAATCAGGTCAGAACCGACCCAGAAAAATCAAGAATTTTAAGTGATAATTAATTAAAATTTCAGACCGGTTCGGTTTCGATAAACCAGAGCATGGACCGATTTTATTTAGAAATTAACCAGTTCAAAATAACGGTTTCGATAAACCGTATTCTATGATTTAAATCAAGATAAAATTGGAATTATTATGTTTGCTTGATCACATGCTTGTTTGACAACATAATTGTTTGATAACACGGTGTTTGCAACACGATTGTTAAGTTAGCCCGATTTAGAATTTAAATTCGGTCTGCAACCTGCGAGTTGCTTTTGGGTTGTAATTTAATTGTGACCTACGTGTCACAGCATTTATTTTATTTAAATTAAATGTAATTACGTATTCCCAAGAAGAGAAGAATCGAAGAGAAGGACGGTAATCCCGATGAGGCGTGGAGCCAGTGGGAGTTCAGGGGAATGAGGAAAGACAAGATCTAGTATAAGTTTTTAATTTATTCCAGTAGGGTTAGCGGGCTAGCTAAAGCAAGTTTACATTTATGTTCATGAATGTATGGTTGTATGTATGATTTAATTTTCATAAGTTTATGTTAATTAGATCATCACCCACATGTGTAAAGATTGATAATAATGCATTGATCATGTACATGTAAACTGGAATGAAAATATCTCTACATGGATTTGTAGATGATAATTTCAAGTTAAGATCCAAGTATTGATCAGTGATAATGGACACTTAAAACGGAAAGTAATTTCAAGTCAAGCTAGATACCGCCCACATTTCATCACTTCGATTAGTTCACAGACCCATGGGTGGATACGATTCACGTGGATCCATGGGAATGAGTTCTAAAAGAAGATGGACAATCTTGCATGGGTGTGTGCGCATTAGCAGAGTAACCATGCAGATTGGACCATGCGTTGAAAGGTGGTTGATTTGGCTACAATTCTCAGATGATCTGAGCCAGGGTATCAGATATAGAGCAATGTCGTATACATATAATGTATAAGCCCTAGCCAAGAATCACATGGTTTAGTGAAAGGACTTGACTGTCCTACTCCAATGTCTAAAACTAGGGCGATGAGATTAACTCACTTCAGTTTTGGGTATGCGGAGATCTTGGTTTAGATTCAGAAATAAGAATCAGAAGTGTTCATACTCAAGTATCTTTCACTTTAACTTAATTAAGAATCTGATTGAATTTATTTTCATGTGTCGAATGACAAGCTTTCAGGGACCAACTTTCTGGTTTGGGAAAGGAACATGAAGCTTGCCCTTCAGTATGACAGACAGGAGTATATCTTTACGGATAAGCCAATGAAAGTGCCCGCGGATAATGCCAACGAGGCCGATAAGACTGCTTATGAACAGTATCTTAACGACCGGACAGATGTTGGCATCCTCAAGGTCGGGTCCATGGAAAATGACACCCAGGACCAGTTTATGCACCTCCTATAAATGACACCCAGGACCAGTTCATAGGGAGTTATGTTATAGGAGGCACAATGCCGGTGAGGCAGTAAGCCCAGATGTTCTTAAGATGAAGCGCCTCTTTGATTGCTTGGCCAGTCTAGGTCATAGCTTCACAGAGCAGCTGAAATCGGACATAGTTCTGATGTCGCTTCCTAAGGTTTATGGAGATGTAATTACTAGTTACAATCTCCATAATATGGAAATCACCATCAAGGAACTACATGGGATGTTGGTGACAGCAGAGAAGAATCTCAAGGGAAAAACCTCTGAGGTTCTGATGGTCAATAAGGATGTCAACTTCAAAAGAGATGGAAAAACTACTGGCAAGTCACCAGGATATCCCAACAAGGGCAAGGCTCCAGCAGTGGCGGGTAAGGGTAAGGCGTCAATGCACATAGCTGGGCAGTTAAGGGTACCCAAGGGTCCAAAGATACCAGCGGTTCCTAGAACTGAAGGGAATACTTCGACTGTAGGGGTAATCTGTTATTACTGTCAGCAGCCAGATCATTGGAAAATGGATTGCAAACAACACAAGAAATACGTGAAGAGGTTACAGAAGGGAGGACACCCTTCGGGACCTGGATCAAGTATTTATGTTGTTGAGTACAATCTCAACGTTACTTTCTCAGATACATGGGTTGTCGATACCGGGGCAAAAATTCACATTTGTGTTAATCTACAAGATCTGGAAAGTAAGAAGCTCCTTGGGAAAGGCAAACGGGATCTGAGAGTCGGAGACAACAGTCCTATGTCAACGACGGCTATCGGTTCTGTTAGTCTTAGGATACCCACATGGCTTATTTTAGTTTTGAACGATGTACTGTGTGTACCTACTTTTAGTTTTGAACGATGTATTGTGTGTACCTACTTGGTTTTGTATTTTTCATAGACAATGGTTTATTTACTTTATCAAGAAATAATATTATTTATGGCACTGCATCTATAGTTGGTGGTTTGTACATTTTAAATGTTGATAAATCTAACTACAGTTCAAACTATAACGTAAATAAGAGGTTAAAGTCGGATAACTTCAACCAGAAAGTGGTGTGGCACTGTCGTCTGGGCCATATTGGTGAGAAACGCGTCTCGACACTTCACAAGTGTGGACTGTTAAGTATGTTTGAATTCACACCAATCGAGAGATGCGAATCTTGCATTATGGGAAAGATGACAAAGGCGCCTTTTGGCGGCTTAGGTGAAAGGGAAAGTGATCTCCTGGGCCTAATACATTCAGATGTATGTGGGCCCATGAGTACACAAGCCATGAGAGGTTTCAAATACTTCATAGCATTTACCGATGATTACAGTAGGTATGGGTATGTCTATTTAATGAAACATAAGTCAAAATCCATTGATAAATTTAAAGAATTCCATAATGAAGTACAAAACCAGCTTGGCTAAAGTATCAAAGCACTTCGGTTCGATCGAGGTGACGAGTACTTAGACCAAGATTTTCTCAGTCGCTTAAGGGATAACGGTATTCTCTCGGAACTAACTCCGCTAGGAACCCCTCAGCTGAATGATGTTTTCGAACGGAAGAACAAAACCTTGCTTGGCATGGTTCGTTCGATGATGAGTCATGCCGACCTTCCAGTATCTTTCTGGGGCCATGCCCTAGAAACGGCCGCATTCATTTTGAATCGGGAACTTACAAAGGCAGTGGAGGCCACTCCATTTGAGGTTTGGCAAGAGAAAGCTCCCAAGTTGTCTTTCCTCAAGATCTGGGGGTTCGATGTTTACGTCAAGCGGATGCTTGGTGATAAACTCGAACCCAAGGGAGATAAGTGTGTTTTTGAAGGGTACCCCAAAGGTACTATGGGGTACTACCTATAAACCCGAAGAGAACAAAAATTTTGTTGCTCGAGGTGGGGTTTTCTTGAAAAGAGAATTCCTTTCCAAGAGTCCTAGTGGGAGTCTTGTGCTTCTTGAAGAAATTCGAGAAGACACAGAACAACCTTCAAAGGATGTAGAAGTACCCGATGAGGTTAATGATCAAAGTCTCATTCTAACATCAACTCCTGTAGGACCAAGGAGTTCTGAAAGATCTCGTCAAAACCCAGTAAGATATGGCTTCTTAGCCACATAGGGTAATGACTTGATCGTTGTGGATCAGGATGATCCCACAACAGTTCAGCAAGCCTTGTCCAGTCCCAACTCCAAAGAATAGCGGAATGCCATGGATGAGGAGATGAAGTCCATGAATGACAATCAGGTCTGAAACTTAGTAGACATCACACCTTGGATAAAACCTATAGGGTGCAAGTGGATATATAAGTTAAAGACAGATATGGACGGAAAGCCTCAGACTTACAATGCAAGACTGGTTACAAATGGTTATCGTCAAGTCCAAGGCATGAACTACAATGAGACCTTTTCGCCAGTAGCCATGATTAAGTCAATTCGGATGATGTTGGTCATTGCAACATATTTCAATTACGAGATATGGCAAATGAACGTCAAAACCGCGTTCCTTAACAGGAATTTGCAGGAGGATGTCTATATGACTCAGCCATCAGGTTTTGTCGATCCGGATCATCCTGAAAAGGTGTGTAAGCTGCAACGATCAATTTATGAATTGAAGCAAGCTTCCAGGAGTTGGAACTTACGGTTCGATGAAGCCGTAAAAGAGTTCGGGTTTATCATAAATCCAGATGAACCCTGTATCTACAAGAAGAGGAGTGGGAGTAACATAATGTTCCTGGTGCTGTATGTTGACGACATAATAGTCATGGGAAATGAAGTCCCAACCTTGCTTGAGACCAAAACTTGATTAGGGAAGTGTTTCTCCATGAAGGACTTGGGAGAGGCCGCTTACATTCTGGGGATCAGGATCTATAGAATCGATCCAAGAGAATTTAAGGCCTAAGTCAGAGCACCTACATAGATAAAGTGTTGAGAAGATTCTCAATGCTTGACTCCAAGAAAGGGAACCTCCCAGTAAGACATGGCATCAAGCTCAGCATGAGTTAGTGTCCTAGAACATCCGATGAGCTGAAGAAGATAGAGGGGATCCCGTACGCTTCTGCAGTGGGATCCATTATGTATGTCATGATCTGTACGAGGTCTGACGTATCGTTTGCCCTCAGTTGTGCCAGCAAATTTCAGTCTAACCTAGGCCAAGATTACTGGACTGTCGTCAAGTGTATCCCCAAGTATTTGAGGAGAACAAAGGACGTCTTCTTAGTGTATGGCGGGATAGAAGGAGAACTGAGCATCACTGGATATGTTGACGCCAGTTTTCAGACAGACCCCGATGACTTCAAGTCTCAAGGAGGGTATGAGTTCATGTTGAACGGGGGAGCTTTCAGTTGGAAAAGCTTCAAGGAAGCGATGATAGCCGACTCCACCACGGAGGCGGAATACATAGATGCGTCAGAGGCATCTAAGGAGGCGGTGTGGTTCAAGAGCTAAAGTATCACATCATCAGAGAGATGGTTGATAAAGGTGAAGTAGAGATAAGCTAAGTTTCAACGCATGATAATCTAGTTGACCCCTTAATTAAGGCACTTCCGCGGCTTAAGCATGAGGAGCATGTAAGAGGAATGGGTTTAGATTGGAATACCAATTGGGTCTAGGGCAAGTGGGAGACTGTTGGGATTTTGTGCCCTAGCACAATGTATTTTCAATCTACTCATGTAATGAGATTATTAGTTGAAATAAAATCGGCATTTATATTACTAATTGTTCTAGTAGTATCTTAAGTATGATTTGATTTGTATCATTGATGTGTCAATACATAATAGTAGATCTAGAAATCAGATAAAATCACACTTAAGTTGTCCCCGATCAGAATAGCTTCATAATAAGCGATCGGTATGAGGCTAACTATAAATGATCACGCTCTAGTGATCATGGCCAGAAGGGGGTCGGAGTTAGGTCATAGTATCGCCAGATGGGGTTACATAGACACAGTCATGAACATACTCATATGTCGGTACGTGAAATCGCATCCTCAGACGGAAGGATCTTTGAGGTCACTATGTGATGAGTGACGAGATTGACTCAGTCTAACGTCTCCTGTGAAATGGTTACATTAACGGCTGTGATTGGCTCGATCACGAGTCACATGAGTTGACTCAATAGATCGCTGAAGGATTTATCCCTCATACAGACGTATAAGAAGATATCTATTTAGGCCACTTGATGAGCACAACTTAAATACAATAGCATGGTCATGCAGTCGATACAGAGTATCAGTTACAATTCAGTTAACTCAGATCAAGAAACAGGACAATTGAACGAGGATGACTTGTCTATTCCTCGTGGATGTTAAGATATCAAGAGGATAAAAGGATAGTTTCATGTACGACAAGGTTAAGTCAAAATATCGATAATCACAAGCGTTGGGTAATCATGAAGTCTTGCTAGAGGCCACTCACGATGGAAAGGGTAAAATGGTAATGTTACCAGTCCGCCAACGTGTCGTGAGCCTAGAGGGTCACACACTAAAGGTTGAGTAAAACGGATGGAATCATGCAGAGGAATCATGAGAGAGATAAATTCCGGTTTTGAATTAAACCAGATTAGACCGATTTCGGTTTAGAATTAAACCGGAAATCAAGAACGGCTTAGCTAGACCAATTAATTAGAATCTAAACCAATAGATTTAATTAATTAATTTTAGCTAAACAGGTCTAGCCAGATTGGGCTTCTCTACTTAATTAATTAATAAGCTTTGGGCTTTAAGCCTATTAAAGCTTTTAATTAATTATTTCTTAAAAGGAGATGTAAAGGGGAAATTTTCATATTTTTAATCATAAGAAATTTTTTACAAAAACCCTAGCCTCTCTCTCTCTCCTGGCCCATTTCGGCCCCTCCCTCTCCTTCCACGTTTTGCTTGCTTCGATCTTCTAACAAGGATCGTTGTAAGTATCTTCAGATTGCTCTTCCTGTGTGGACGTTCTTTAGAGGTTATTGAATCCAATTTAGTGATAAAGGGATTTCGATTCAAGGTAATCTTGTGATATATTTTTCTAGCCTATATCTCATGATCAATCAATAATTATGTAAGATCCGTAAGTTAATATGGACTTTTGAGGTAAATTTCTTGTATGGGCATGAAATTAATTGATTGTAACCCTCAAAAATTCCTTCAACCCATAGGTGAAGAGTTTCCAGGTGAGCATTTATATGCGATAGTCGATAGCAGTATACCATGGTTTGCTAACTTTGCTAATTACCTTGTATGCGGAATAAATCATGTTGATTTGTCGTATCACCAAAAGAAAAAAATGCATGCATGATGTGAAAGAATATATTTGGGACGAACCTTTTCTTTTTAAGCATTGTGCAGATTAAATGGTGAGAAGGTGTGCCCCTGAGTCAGAAGTACAAAAAAATTCTACATCATTGTCATGGAGGAGAGGTAGGAGGACATTTCGGGCTGGCTCGAACGACCGCCAAGATATTACAATCCGGTTTCTTTTGGCATACGTTGCATAAAGATTCTTACTTATTTACAAGAAATTGTGATAGATGCCAAAGAGTGGGTAAAATTTTTAAACGGGATGAGATGCCCATAAATATCTCAATCGAATGTGAAATCTTCGATTTGTGGGGCATCGATTTCATGGGACCTTTTCCACGATCATTTAATAACGAATATATCCTTGTGGCCGTAGATTACGTGTCCAAATGGCCTGAGGTCGTTGCTTTGGCTACTAATAATGCATAGGGTGTGTGTGTATTTTTAAAGAAAAATATTTTTACTCGATTCAGCATACCCCGAGCAATCATTACTGATGGTGGATCCCATTTCAGTAACAAACCCTTTTGGAAATTGTTATGAAGTTATGGGGTCGATCATAAAAAGGCAACACCTTATTATCCCCAGACTAGCGGACATGTGGAGGTAACTAATAGGGAACTAAAGAGTATTTTGAAAAAGACCGTCAATGCATCTAGGAAAGACTGGTCGTCCAAATTAGATAACGCCTTATGGGCATATCGAACCGCTTTTAAAACCCCTATTGGCATGTCCCCTTATCGTTTGGTTTATGGAAAATCTTGTCACTTACCTGTGGAGTTAGAGCATAAGGCATTTTGGGCCGTTAAACTGTTGAATTTCGATGCTCAGTTGTGTGGTGAGCGCAGGTTGTTAAAGTTGAATGAAGTGGCTAAATTCCGGGAAAATGTTTATGTGAGTGCTAAATTGTACAAAGAAAGAACAAAATAATGGCATGACAAGTATATCCGACCAAAAGAATTCTCTAAAGGCGATTGAGTGTTACTATACAACTCCAAGCTGAGCCTATATGCCGGAAAACTCGTATCCCGTTGGTGCGGTCCATTCGAGATGGCTAGGGTCATATCCCAAGGAGCCATCGAGCTCTACAACAATCAAGGACAACCTTTCTTGGTGAACGGTAATCAACTCAAGCACTATTAAGGTGGTGCTTGGGATCGAGAGATGGTGGCTTTTATTCTCTCCGAGCCTCAATAGGCTTGGACCGTCGATGCGAACGACGTTAAACCAATGCACACTCTCTTGTACACTAATTTCCCTTTTGTTTTCAATAAAATAGTTAGTGAAAAGGGTCTTACGGTCTGTTTCAGGTACCAAAATCGGGTTGAGAAGAGGACGCGGCTAGGAGTTGTAGGAAGACCTGAAATCGACCACGGGCCGTGTTCGATTTCAGGGTGCGTCTCTGACCCATTTCGGAGTCATTGACCACGGGCCCCGTGTTCGGGGTCCATCTCTGACTCATTTCGAGGTCATTGACCACGGGCCCCGTGGTCAACCCTATCCTCCAACCTCGAATTCGATGCCCCCACCAGACCCTCACCACGTGTCCCCTCTCCCTCCTTCTGTTTCTCTTTATTTTTTCTCATAAAACCCTACTTTTTTTGTTTGGATTTGCAGAGGGGAGAAGAGAGCCACCGTGTCGCCACCGTGCCACCGTGCTACCGCCATTTCTCCACGCCTCTCCTCTGCGCCTCCATCGACCCTGACCCCGACTTCTCTCGCTCTCCCTCTCATCGATTCGTTCTCTCCGACCCCGGCCTCACACCACCCCGACCACCTACTCCCTCCTCTACCTTCTCGCCACAACCCGATCTCCATAGCCTCTCCCTCTCCTGACTCGATCCTAACCCTCCACCTTCTCTCTCTCTCTCTCTCTCTCCCCCTCCACGACCTACTTGGACCACCACCCACACCAGACCCCGATCGACCCCGATCCCGTGCTTGCCAGGCCTCGATCCCATGCTCATCTAACCCGGCCCCGTGGTAAACCTCTGCCTTCCCGAGATGCCAGATGATGATGTTGCTTTCCGGGTTCCACGGCGGCAGCCTTCCACACGCATGAGCTCCTCCACGAGGTAGTCCGCCCCGACCACCTCGACTTATACCACACCGAGGAGTCGGTCCTCCCGTTCATCATGTGCGATTGTTCTTTCCACGGAAGGTACCCCTCATGTGCCTAGTTTAGTTTTTCATGACTCTGAGCAACATGAAGCTTATAAAGTTTTTAAGAAGATAAAATTTCATAATGGGAAGTTTTATAACCTGAAAACTAGGGAAGCTGCTGGTATTGAGCTGGAAATGGCTTCCCGATTAGAGGCGGTCGGGTGAGAAAAACTGGAATTCTTTTGATTTCTGACTAATGAGAAACCGACCAGGGAGTTTTTGAGCACGTATAGGCGACTGGACTCCGCTTTTACATTTCGCATATGTCGTCGGAGTTTCTCTTTGTCTTTCCAGCAGGTGAAGCACATTTTTGGTTTCTCGGGTGATGCCGATGATTTGGCAGTGCAGGAGGCCGCATTGCCAAACAATCAGACTATGTGGAAATCATTGGTGACGAACCCAGCGAAAAAGAAGTTCAAGGCCACTAATGCTCCAGCCAGTGCTTTTTCGAGTCTAGTGGTTTTCTACTTCCAGAAGGTGCTTGGTGGGACACTATTTTCCCACAAGGACACTACAAACATTAACACTATGGAGTTGAAGATCCTCTACTGTTTTCACATGCGCTAGCTTACTCCGTTTTCTTCACTGCTGACAGATCACATTGTTGATGTGATTGCTCGCCCTCGCCCGGTCATGTATGTGGGGGATGTTGTCACATACATCGCTCAGAATGTGCACTGGGTGATCGAGTGTCCCCGGATGTGGCTTGAGGATGAGACAGAAGAACTGGTTGTGTCGGACTGGAAGACACAGTACATCAAGCTGGTTAACGTCCCACAACTTGTCTAGCTTGCGAAGAGATCTCCCCGATTCAGGGACGGATGGTATCCACCCATTGCCCCACCAGACACTCATGACTCTGGTAACGAGGATGATAATCTTGATGAAGAGGAAGTAGAGGCAGAGGAAGCTGGGGATGAGGCCACTGATGCAAACACACACATGACGGATGCAGAGGAGGACTCGAGGGAGCAAGCTCCGGAGGCTCGAAACACAGGTTGCAGAGATGGCTCGTGACTTTAAGAAGTTGATGAACTTCTTCGGGATTTCACATCACGGAAGAGGGGACTCGCCTCCGCACCCCTATCCACTCGGGCCACGCTACCCGTACCCTCCAGGCCCATACTACCCCCCACCACCAGAGTAAGACTGATCAGAGACATGGATGGCTTCGAGTCAGCGGTTTTGGGTTCTCGTTCTCTATCACTTTATGTTCGTTTTTATTTATCTATTTTTTTCTTTTGTTTTTCTTTTCGTGTTTAGACTTATTTGTGTTGCACTGAGACAGTGCACCCTAAGTGTGGGGGTGTACTCATGTTTGGAGACTCCTTTTGCTAGATTATGTTGATTGACATGGATGATTATGCTTGCTAAAATTTGATTACATATTTTTAATTTTGGCATGATTCGGTTCAATTTATTTTGAAGCTAATATATGATGCGTGAATTTATGTTGATATATCTTGTGAAACCGATAGTTCATGTTTTGATTTACTATATCTGACTTGTGCATGTTAGTTTTCAGTGACGAACGAACATTATTGGATATATGGATGGTGTGAAGTTTTTGATATATTGGTTTAAATTGATATGGTATGTTTAATAAAGTAGAGTGTGTTATGGGCCCGAAAGGACGACGTATCGACGCATTTCACCCATAACTTAGAGGTTTAGTGCTCGTATATGTGCTTGATTTTGGCGTTATGAAGAATTTGTGATGCTGCGAGAATTTTGGTGCTCTTCGTGCAGGTGCGGAAATTAGGAGCCTAAAAGAGGGTCGAAGAGGAGGTAGCTTGGACCGCAAGCTTTGGGCAGAAAGCATATCATGTCCAACATCCGGACCGGATAGCCGCTATCCGGTCAGACATCCGGACCGGATAGTCCACCGGATGCGGCTCAACGGTCGAGTCATCCGCTCCGGATAACGGAACAGATAGGCACCTTCTTCAGGACATACAAAAGGTTTTGGAGCTCGATTTTGAAAGGGGTTGAACACATTTTTAGCCATATTGTGGAGGAGATACACAAAGAGTAGTGGAGATTTTCGTAAGAGCTCGAATTTGGAAGATCAAGGAGCTAGGAGCACCACACCCAAGGGAGCAAGCTTGGAGAATAAGAACTCTATCATTTCCTAAGCTTTCTTCTACTTTTCCTATTTCTTTTAGTTGATGTATGTTATGGATTTTAGCTTTGTGTTAGGTTTTATGAAATTTGCCTTAGACTCCATGGCTAAGGAGTAGTTTTTTGGCTATGGAGGCTAATTTGTGTAAAACACTTTGAATCCATTAATTTTGAGGTACTAGTTCTAGGAAATTTGGTGAGTTGATGTGGATTGCTTGAGCTTGATTAGTATTGTCTATGGTTGATTGTATAGGATAGAGATATTCTATGTTGACCTAAGATTATTGACCTTAGTCGATTCATAGAGTCTCGAGAGAGCCATTGGGTCGATGTACCTAGGTAATCCTGGAAATAGAGGTTTGGGACCTTGAATCCCCAAATTTTGAGTGAGGTAAGAGTACTAAATAGTTTGGTGTGGATTGTGCGAATGCGTGTGGGTAATGTGAACTTGTCATGAACTAGCTACTCGTGAGCTAGTACGTAGGTTAAGGATCGATTCTGAGAGGATAGGGCTTGCTCAAACTAGCATTCCTCACAAGTAGGGACTTGTAGTTTACAATCGTTGACCTTCAAGCGGTGAGAATTGCATTTGATCTCGAGAGAGTCGAGAGCGTTTGAGCACTAGGCTAGACTCAATGTCGAGAGACGAGTCTAGTTTCGTAAGACATAGACTAACCACCACCAAGTCTAGCATTGTCCTTCACCACACGACCGTGAGCTTAGTTGTCCAAGTGAGTTAGGATCGGTCTCGAGAGAGTCGCGAACATCTCATTGTTGAGTTGGTTTCAATGTCGAGAGACAAAATTGACACAATACGGTTGAATATCTTCACACGTAAATTTGCTAGAACATTTTCCTCAATTGTTGGTTTCACTAGTGCATTGCACGAAGTAGCCTCCTAAGCCCTTTTGTCACTTGAGAGATAAAATTTTTTTCATTAGCTTGCATGATAAGTAATTGATAAAATACTCAAACATCTTTACATTGGCTTTACACTCATAGGTCTATACACTTCAAAACACATAATCACATGACAAACAAGACCGACCCCTTTTGTTAGTCCCTGTGGAAAATGACTAGGGTTTAGTTACTTACTCTATATTACTTGAGTTGATTAGTGTCGCTCGCGCGACGCCTATTGGCTTAACAGAGTGAAAAGTGTTGAATGCTTGAACTGTTGTAACTCTTGTACCCGAGACCCTGATTGTGCTTTTTAAGATAACTTGAGTTTAAGAACTAAGTAGAATCCCTTCAAGTTTATAATAAGATTAAGGAAAATATGTAGCCCTTATTTGTTGCATTTGAGCCTTCAAATTGCATACCAAATTACAAAGTTATCCATAGTAAATGGGGTATTGAGAATGTTGCTACGTTTAAGTGTTGGCATAATTTTTTAGCGCAACAGTAAGAAGTCAGTGCAACATGTTACACGACATGTGGAGCGACGTATTACGTTCCAGATTAGGAAAGGCCTGAAGCTTTCCTATTTAGACACCGCTTGGAGCGAAAGAAGAATGACGTCACAAAGACTTGGAGCGCAAGAGAATGACGTCGACAAGCCAGGCGACTTCCAGCTGTCAGTAACACGTCAGCAAAGGCAGCAACTCTGCTTGCCTAATTTATTCAGGAAGTCTGAAACTTCCTATTCCTAATCCGAGAGAGATTAGGAATGTGAAGCTGCTATAAAAAGCTTGGGCTTCCCATTAGCAGCTTGTCTGTTCTCGTTCATAATTAGCTAGATTTTTCAGAGCTCTTAACCGTGCACCATTGGCGTGTTGAGAGACTGATTAAGGTTGCTAGAACGGCTTTGCTCCGATCAAACATCAAGTCGAGAAGATTGAGTGCTTGATCGGTTAGGGTTCTTGTGTTCGTGATTGAAGATTCACAAATCCGTCAAAGAAGACTACGACACCGAGCATAGGCGTTTGCTCGAATGGTGGAATTGAGAGGATCTCAAAGACAGGGGGAGGGGACCTTGGTCGAGGTTGTTCACGGTGAGATCCATAGTAGCTTAGGACAATAGCTTGTGTGATAGCTAGTTGGTGCTTGAAGTTGTACTATTGACTACCATATAGTGAAAACCTTTCCACTGGCAAAGTGCCTCCAGACGTAGGTGCGGAGTCACCGAACTGAGTAATCATCTCTGGTGTCGTTATTATTACCTGCTGATTATTTAAACTACGGTCTGCAATTTAGGCAAGTAGTCGAGACACAAGTTACGACTTTGTGTTCGACTTCTTGACTCGGCTATGAATCAAAATTTCAATTGGTATCAGAGGGGGCACCTTATCTCTTAGGTGATTTTCCTGCAAAATTCTGAGTAGCTAATATGGATTCAAAGGAAGGAGGATCTGTCAATCGACCACCGGTGCTCGACAGAACAAACTATGGGTACTGTAAAGCACGGATGTGTGCCTTTTTGAAGTCTCTCGACAGCAAAACCTGGAAGGTTGTCATCAATGGATGGGAGGAACCTCACTATGCTGATGCTCAAGGAAATCAAACTAGCATTAAACCCGAAAAAGAGTGGAGCGCGGAAGAAGATGAAGCCGCCCTAGGTAATTCTCGTGCACTCAATGCTATTTTTAATGGAGTAGACAAGAATGTGTTTCGACTCATCAACACGTGCACAATCCATAGTAGCTTAGGACAATAGCTTGTGTGATAGCTAGTTGGTGCTTGAAGTTGTACTATTGACTACCATATAGTGAAAACCTTTCCACTGGCAAAGTGCCTCCAGACGTAGGTGCGGAGTCACCGAACTGAGTAATCATCTCTGGTGTCGTTATTATTACCTGCTGATTATTTAAACTACGGTCTGCAATTTAGGCAAGTAGTCGAGACACAAGTTACGACTTTGTGTTCGACTTCTTGACTCGGCTATGAATCAAAATTTCAATTGGTATCAGAGGGGGCACCTTATCTCTTAGGTGATTTTCCTGCAAAATTCTGAGTAGCTAATATGGATTCAAAGGAAGGAGGATCTGTCAATCGACCACCGATGCTCGACAGAACAAACTATGGGTACTGTAAAGCACGGATGTGTGCCTTTTTGAAGTCTCTCGACAGCAAAACCTGGAAGGTTGTCATCAATGGATGGGAGGAACCTCACTATGCTGATGCTCAAGGAAATCAAACTAGCATTAAACCCGAAAAAGAGTGGAGCGCGGAAGAAGATGAAGCCGCCCTAGGTAATTCTCGTGCACTCAATGCTATTTTTAATGGAGTAGACAAGAATGTGTTTCGACTCATCAACACGTGCACAAGTGCCAAAATTGCTTGGGACACTCTTGTTGTTGCTTATGAGGGTACATCCAAAGTCAGAGAGCAAAAGTTACAGTACCTCACGACCAACTTTGAGGCCCTTACCATGAATGAAGACGAAACTATAGCTGAGTTTAATGTGCGCATCAAGGATCTAGCCAGTGAATCATATTCACTTGGCAAGCCTATGACCGATGAAGATTTGGTCAAAAAAACGCTGAGAGCCCTAAGTCCGAGATTCAAGATGAAGATTACAGCCATAGAAGAAGTTCATGACTTGAAGACGCTGAAGTTTGATGAACTCATGGGATCCCTAATGACCTTCGAGCTCTCCCTGCCTCTTATCGAAAAGAAACATAAAGGAGTAGCTTTCAAGAGTTCTACCCAAAAGCAGAAAAACTTGACGTGCTCTGATTCGGATAGTGACATTGATGAGACTATCGCCATGCTGGCCAAAAACTACAATAAAGTCATGAAAAGATTTAACCAGATGACAGGACGAGATGTCACCCGAGAAGTTAGAGACAAGCCGCAACACAAGTTTCAGAAGTTCGAAAGCACAAATAGCGATGGTAGACGAGGAGAGCGATCAGGAAAAGAAAAAGGAGTTCAGTGCTTTGAATGTGAGGGGTATGGGCACATGCAGAAAGAATGTCCTAACTTCTTAAAGAAACAGAAGAAGGGATTCAATGCCTCTCTAACTGACGATGAAGATAAGGAAGACAGTGACTCTGAGATAAGGAAGACAGTGCCTCTCTAACTATGCTGCTTTTACTGCCTCCACAATAGATCAACCACCCGATAGTTCAAAGAAGTATGATTCTAATGACGAGCTATCCGATGAGACCCTCAACAACGCTTACAACGAATGGTATGTCAAATGGCTTGAAGACTCTCAGGTAATCGAAAAACAGAATGCTCTCATTCTTTCTCTTAATGAAGACAAGTCACGACTTCTCGAAACTACTGTTGATCTAAAAAGGGAAGTGGCTCGGTTAAGAAGCGAGATAGAACAAATCACCAAGTCTGTAAAGATGATGAATCCAAGCACCGACACTCTAGACCAAATCCTCTCGATCGGAAAAACAGCTAGAAATATGGAAGGTCTTGGATATACGAAAGAAGCTTCATCATCACATACTGTCTTCGTTCCTCAGAAGGTCGTCACCCACAAGTCTCGTCAGAAGTCTACAAACTTCACACCTGACCAAGCGACCAAAAAGCCTAATACCCTGGTTGCTTCAAGGACACTGAACAAAAGACATAACTGGGTATGTCACCACTGTGGACGAAGAGGTCATATTCGACCTTTCTGCTATCGTCTATATGGAAGGAGCTTCGTCAAGCAAAGGACCACCATCAAGAAAGCCCAACCACGTAAGGAATGGCGAGTCAAGATGGTAAACTATCGAGCAAATATTGCCTACACCGCTCTAAAAGCTTCAACCAGCAATGATTGGTACTTTGATAGTGGATCCTCTCGACATATGATTGGTAATAGTTCATTCTTGGTCACTTTAATACCTTGCACTAATAGCTTTGTCACTTTTGGTGACAGAGTAAAAGCTAGAGTACTCGGGAAAGGAAAACTCAATCTTCCCAACTCACCATGCCTGAAAGAGGCTCTACTGGTAGAAGATCTTACAGCCAACCTCATCAGCATCAGTCAAATATGCGATCTGAATCTGGATGTCAACTTCACTCGTGACAAGTGCACTGTCAAGGACGAACACCAGAAGGAAGCCATGACAGGTCACAAGTCTCTTGATAACTGTTATCTATGGTCTCCAACAGTCACAACCATGCCAACCAAGTGCCTTTTATCCAAAGCTCAAGAGACGAAGCTATGGCATCAAAAACTCAGCCACATCAACTTGAGAAGCATGCAGAAGATTCTCTCTTAAAAAGCAATCATTGGAGTTCCCAACCTCAAGATTGTTGAAGGAAAAATTTGTGGAGAATGCCAGATTGGCAAACAAGTTAAGACGTCACACAAGAAGATACAACATCTTACTATTTCACGTGTTCTAGAACTTCTACATGTTCACCTTATGGGACCTATGCAAGTGGAAAGTCTAGGAGGCAAGAAGTACATATTTGTTTGTGTCCACGACTTCTCAAGGTATACCTGGGTAGACTTTATTAGAGAAAAGTCAGACACCTTCTCAGTCTTTGAAGCCCTATGTCGGAGAGTTTAACGAGAAAAAGGAGAAGCCATTGGAAAAGTCGTCCGACTTCGAAGTGATCATGGAAAGGAGTTTGAAAACATCAGCTTCGCAAATTTTTGTGATGTTGAAGGAATTGCACACGAATTTTCTGCTCCCATCACTCCTTAGCAGAACGGGATCGTAGAAAGAAAAATCGTACTCTTCAAGAAATGGCAAGAGTTATGATGCTAGCCAAAGACATCCCGCAGCACTTCTGGGCTGAAGCTCTGAATACGGCTTGTCATATTCATAATAGAGTGACCCTCCGCCCTGGAACTTCGCTCACTCTTTATGAAATATGGAGGGGGAGGAAGCTTAATGTCAAATATTTCCATGTCTTTGGATCGATCTGCTACATACTTGCAGATAGGGAACCTCGACATAAACTTGATCCTAAAAGCGATGAAGGCATCTTCCTTGGCTATTCTAGAAACAATCGGGCCTTTCGAGTTTTCAACAAACGCACCCGGTCTATCATGGAATCCATCAATGTTGTAATTGATGACAGCTATGAGCAACCCAGTGACGATGAGGAAGAAGTCCTAAATCTCTCAGGAGAAGTCAGACCAGAAGTCAGAGGCGAAGATCGCAACAAAGAATCTGAAGATAAAAGCCCAATCATCCCGGACAAAGAGGCATCTCCCATAGAACAGAGAGCTCCGTCAAGAAGAATTCAGAAGAATCACCCATCCTAGGATATGATAGGAGACATCGTTGAAGGAGTGCGAACTCGACAAAGGGCACCTATAGACTACAAAGAGATAATAGGTAACATTTGCTTTGTTTCTAAAATTGAGCCAAAGAATATACAAGAAGCCATCAATGATGAGTACTGGGTCTGCGCCATGCAAGAAGAATTGGTTCAATTTGCAAGGAATGAAGTCTGGGAACTAGTACCCAAGCCATATAATGTCAATGTCATCGGGACAAAGTGGATATTCAAAAACAAGTCTGACGAGCAAGGAAACATCACTCGAAACAAAGCAAGACTGGTGGCTCAGGGGTACACACAAGTAGAAGGAGTTGACTTTGAAGAAACTTTTGCTCCGGTAGCCAGATTGGAAGCCATCCGACTTCTTCTCGGCATAGCATGCCATCTGCGTTTCAAACTCTATCAGATAGATGTAAAGAGTGCCTTCCTCAATGGAAATCTCAACGAAGAAGTCTATATTGCTCAACCAAAATGATTTGAAGATCATGACTCTCCTCATCATGTCTACAAACTAAAGAAAGCTCTCTACGGCCTCAAACAAGCTCCACGAGCATGGTATGAACGTCTTACCCAATTCCTAGTACATAATGGCTATATTCGAGGGGAGTAGACAAAACTCTCTTTGTGAAGAAGGAAGGAAGGGACATCATGATTGCTCAAATATATGTCGATGATATCGTATTTGGAGGAAAGTCAGACAAGATGGTGGAACGTTTCGTACAACATATGCAGTCTGAATTTGAGATGAGTATGGTTGGTGAGCTCACATACTTCCTAAGTTTTCAGATCAAACAGATGAAAGGTGGAATATTTATCTCCCAAAGCAAATACGCAAAGAATATTGTGAAGAAGTTCGGGTTAGAAAAGGCTTCACACAAAAGAACCCCCATTGCCACTCATGTCAAATGCACAAAGGACGATCTGGGAGAACCAGTTGATCAAAGCCTCTATCAAAGCATAACAGGAAGTCTTCTCTATCTAACCGCAAGTCGACCCGACATCGCTTTCTCTGTGGGAGTCTGTGCTCGATATCAAGCCAATCCAAAAGTCAGTCACTTAGCTCATGCCAAGAGGATAATAAGGTACATCTCGGGAACCTCTGAATTGGGTTTGCTATACTCTTTTGATACCTCTCCTACTCTTGTTGGATATTGTGATGCTGACTGGGCGGGAAGCACGCCAGATCGAAGAAGTACCTCTGGAGGTTGTTTCTATCTGGGGAACAATCTTGTTTCTTGGTTCAGCAAAAAGCAAAATTGTATTGCTTTGTCTACTGCTGAGTCCGAATATATTGCAGCTGGAAGTAGCTGTACTCAGCTTCTTTGGATGAAACAGATGCTGGCAGAGTATGGTGTCAAGCAAGAAGTCATGACTTTGTTCTGTGACAACATTAGTGCAATCAATATCTCGAAGAACCCAGTTCAACACAGCAAAACAAAACACATTGATATTAGGCACCACTTTATTCGAGAGCTTGTAGAAGACAAGAAGATAAAACTCGAATATCTACCTACTGAGAAACAAGTCGCTGACATCTTTACAAAGGCATTAGATGCTAACATGTTTGAAAGTCTAAGGTCATCCCTTGGACTTTGCTGTCTGGAGTAACCAGAAGTCAAGACAGAAGAGAGGGAGCTTTTAGTTGATTTTTACTCTCTCTCTATCAGGACCAACTAGGTCCACAAAATCAAGCCGGGCCCAAAATTCCTTTGTCAAAAGCCCAGTTTAAATTGTTTTTTTAAAAAAAAATTCAAAAAGGGAATGATTACAATTTGACGACTAAACAATCAGCTCTCAATCCATTCAACTTCCGCGCAAAAAAGGCTCTGCACACCCCCTCCACCTTCCCAAAACCGCTAGGGCACCACGAAAACCAAAATCAAATCTGCAGCTATAGTAGTTGTTCTTTCTCTCCAAAACAACTCCGATCAAGCCCTCAGTCAAATGGTCGGTACCAGAAGTGGACGCGTACCATCTGCCTCCAAGAAACTACGAGCAAAGATGAGGGCGAAGGTGATTGCCAAGAAGTTATCGGCCTCAAAATCAACAACGAACAAATATGGAGTGAAGATTCGTGGAAGAAATCTCTCGGGGGAAAGTTCGGCGAGACCTCAGGAAGTACCAATGGAGGCAACCCCCACTGAAGAAAAGGACAACAGTGTATCCAAATCTGCTAACCTAGAAGAGGAAGGCTCTCACTCTTCTCAGACGCCCCTACAAGGTAATCCTACTACCCCTTCTGAAGTAGACCCTGTAGACAAAAATATGTCTGAAGAAGCTCTAGGAACTCCCGTTCCCAAGATTCATGGTGCTAGCTGTGAGGATCGATCCAGCCCCCCAAAATCAACACCCGCACCAGAGAAGTCCCCACTAAACGAAGCCACGAAGAAAGCCGACAGTCCACTTGTCGCTCCAGACAGTGATCCAGGGCTGAATGAAGATACGGAAGTTATACCGGAAGTTCCTCGACCTGTAGAAGATCTTGTCAATATAGAAGAAATAGATACGGCAGAGACAATGGAAGAAGAAGCTATACAAGAAGACAGAACGCCTCTAGAAGAAGTTGTGCCTAAAAGGCTTAAGAAAAGAAAACAACCGAAGAAAAGGTTGATTGATGAAGAAGAAGAACCACTAGTGCCAAGAAGACTAACCCCAAAAAAGAAAAACCACAGAGAAAGGAGGAACATCTGCTCCTAAACCACTGAAGAAGTTAAGAAGGAAGTTGTTGACTTCGGTAACAACCTCCGCCCCAGAAGAAGAGGAGTCAAAAGAAGAACAAACTCGTGTCATACTTCCATGGGTCAAGAAGTCAATGGGAGGTCTGAAACTCCCCAAAAACGTCCCAAAAGCCCCAACAGACAATGTCTTATTCCATTCAGTAGACAATGCTGTCAAGTGGCAATATGTGTACCATCGCAACATCTACCCGGAGAGAGAGCTCTCTACCGAAGCTCAAGGAATGAACGCGATTGTGGAACTCCTCCATGGCTCAGGCCTGACCAACACGGTCATCAACATCGGGCCGTTCTACCCAGCGCTGGTCAAAGAGTTCATTGTCAATCTCTCAAGTGAGTTCAATGACCCTAGAAGACGCGGAGTATAGGAAGGTCTTTGTTCGGGGAGAATGCTTTGAGATATCTGCCACCACAATCAATGCTTATCTAGGCAGAGAGGACCCATAAGTCACTCCAGAAGTTCCTCACTTGAAAAAAGTGGCTTTTGAGATCACTGGAGGAAGGGAAAAGGTTTGGCCCTTCAAGGATACCATTGCGGCTGCAGAGCTCAATGCCAAATATTCAATTCTATACCGCATTGGCTTGGCAAACTGGGCGCCCTCCACTCACGGGTCGAACATCAAAACTAAATTAGCAAAGCTCATCTACCAAATAGGTACGCAATCCCCTCTTGACTTTGGTTCATATGTCATTGAGCACCTTGTCAAACATGCCAAGTCAGGTGCTGTCAAGCTAACTATTGGGTTTCCATCATTGATCACCGGACTTCTCCTCCAACAATGTCCTCACATTGTTCGAGAGACGGATGTTCTTGAAAAGAAGCCACTGCCCCTCATTATAAGTCTCAAAAACATTGAGGGCAAGCATATGAGGGATCTCGCTCCTCCCATGGCCAAAGCATCAGAAGTCGGTTCCAGCTCACGTCCTTCCGGACCTCTCGGCACCAGAATGGAGGAAGAGCTGGTGGATATGATCAATGATTTGGAAAAGACAATTGATGTTCTGACGACCCGAAAGACTGCATGTGAAGCCCTTCTCAATGACCTCCGCATCATTCCTGCTGAAGATGACGATGTCGATGACTCCACCTCTTTCTAAAGATTTCTCTGATTTAATCTGATAACTTGTTTCAAACAAACTACTTAAATCCTCGGGGACTGTCCGAGTTAATTTCCTGCACATTGTGACATTTTTTGTTTGGGATATTTTGCTCATGGTTTGAGCTGGTTTATACCCTGCTATTATTCGAAAATCATTGAATGATTGCCTTTGGCAATATTGTTAGATAAACAGGGGGAGATATAGGCTAACGGGCAAGAAGACGAAAAGTTACGCGAAAAGTTACTACGCCAGAAGTTCGCCGCTCCAGAAGATGCGCCAGAAGTCGCAAACAAGAAGTTGCATACAGAAGTCGCCGCTCCAAAAGATGAACCAGAAGCCGCACCAGAAGTCGCATCGCTTGCTGTGCGTAACATCCACAAGATGACGATGTACTTAAACAGGTGTTTAGTCGCATCGCTTGTTGTGCGTAACTGCCACAAGATGACGATGTGCCTAAAAATGTGTCTGCCTAAAAAATTGCCAAAGGGGGAGATTGTTGCTACGTTTAAGTGTTGGCATAATTTTTTAGCGCAAAAGTAAGAAGTCAGTGCAACATGTTACACGACATGTGGAGCGACGTATTACGTTCCAGATTAGGAAAGGCCTGAAGCTTTCCTATTTAGACACCGTTTGGAGCGAAAGAAGAATGACATCATAAAGACTTGGAGCGAAAGAAGAATGACGTCATAAAGACTTGGAGCGCAAGAGAATGACGTCGACAAGCCAGGAAACTTCCAGCTGTCAGTAACACGTCAGCAAAGGCGGCAACTCTGCTTGCCTAATTTATTCAGGAAGTCTGAAACTTCCTATTCCTGATCCGAGAGAGATTAGGAATGTGAAGCTGCTATAAAAAGCTTGGGCTTCCCATTAGCAGCTTGTCCGTTCTCGTTCATAATTAACTAGATTTTTCAGAGCTCTTAACCGTGCACCATTGGCGTGTTGAGAGGCTGATTAAGGTTGCTAGAACGGCTTTGCTCCGATCAAACATCAAGTCGAGAAGATTGAGTGCTTGATCGGTTAGGGTTCTTGTGTTCATGATTGAAGATTCACAAATCCGTCAAAGAAGACTATGACACCGAGAATAGGTGCTTGCTCGAATGGTGGAATTGAGAGGATCTCAAAGACAGGGGGAGGGGACCTTGGTCGAGGTTGTTCACGGTGAGATCCATAGTAGCTTAGGACAATAGCTTGTGTGATAGCTAGTTGGTGCTTGAAGTTGTACTATTGACTACCATATAGTGAAAACCTTTCCACTGGCAAAGTGCCCCCAGACGTAGGTGCGAAGTCACCAAACTGGGTAATCATCTCTGGTGTCGTTATTATTACCTGCTGATTATTTAAACTACGGTCTGCAATTTAGGCAAGTAGTCGAGACACAAGTTACGACTTTGTGTTCGACTTCTTGACTCGGCTACGAATCAGAATTTTAGAGAAGACCAAAACTTGTATTAAGCAGAATTAAGGAGCTCGAAGAATTGGTACGCTGAGGTAGTCTTTCCATTCCAGGTGCTCGGGGCTGCCGAAAAAAAGAAAAAAAGAAGAAGATATTTTATGGAATGAAAGAGAGGTAAGTCTCTTCCATAGGCAGAAACTCTGAACACAGTACAAGGAACTCACCAAAGACTAAAAGACAGTTGAAAAAGATTGAAAAGATGGGGAAGATGGCTACTCTCTTACAGCCAGGGCAGTTGAAAGAGTCTTGGGAAAAATTAAGGTAAATTTTCAACACATGGATTTGAGGAAGAGCTGTTAGTCACGCTTTGCCCAACTTAGCTCCTCTTAAATCATCCTTCCATACCCTTAGCCCGAGCCAACATTACAAGCCACTAAAGTCCTACACATATGATTCAATCAATTCAATTATTTCTTCCGAAGATGATTCGACAGTAGTTCCTAAATCTCAGACCGTCTTGTAAAGCAAAAGGAGTAGCCAGAGTAAACAACGCTTATAATCGGGATTGATGGTATACGATCTAACTCCTTCTTATTCTACATAGCATGATTTGAATTTGATTTATCTAAACTTCTACTGTCCAATATACTCAGTGATGTTCTTGAGAAACAATGTCCTAACGTATGCACTTTTGTGTTCGAATTGTGTTCTTGTGCAACTTTTGTATAGCGGATTTGTGGGTAGTCCATTCTGAAAACCCTCAGGAAATGCCAAACTCCTTCTATCGGAGTGATCTCGAGGTTTAAACTAGCGCTTGCGTGGATTTCTCCTTCGGGTCGGATTTTGTTTCTTTTCTCGGGACAAGAAAAGGTTTAGTGTGGGAGTGTTGATGCGTAAGCTTTTTCACGTGTTCTCATCGATCATTCTTCCCACATTAACCTTTATTTCTACCCGTTTACGTTACATTTCACATCATTCTTGCCTCACGTGTACTTTGAGTATTATTATGCAGATTCCAGAACTTTTTCACTACTTTACGGGAAATTTGGACCAAATCGTGTTCGATGACCACAGAGTCGTGGTAGACATCAGGGTCCCTCTCGGGTCCAAACCGTGGTCAACCTCGGGGTCCCTCTCGGGTCTAAAACGTGTTCAATAACCACGGGGCCGTGGTCGACCTCGAGGTCCCTCTCGGGGTCCAAACCGTGGTCAATGACACGGGGCCATGGTCGACCTCGGGGACCCTCTCGGGTCCAACCCGTGGTCGTGGGCGGTCAACTACTCAGTTCGTGCAGAAAGACGTGGGTGAGAAGTGATCGGAGAAAGTGGAGCACGACTTGAACACGGGCTCGTGGTCCATGACCACGGCCCCTATGGTCGCGACGAATTTTTCACTATAAAGGGCTCAACCCATTCTCTGAAAAGGCATCCAGTTTTACAACATTCTAACATAAGAGAACTCGAAATATTCAGAGAAATCAAGGCATTCTAGAGGAAATTCATCGATAAGGAGTCAAAATAAAAGTTCAAGGAAGATCGGAGAAGGCTGGATTCATGTATTGAATACTCGATCGGGTTTTATCTTTTCCTTTCCTATCTCTTTTGCATCTTATGTATTTGAATTCCATATTGATACATTGAATTGATGTATGTCTTACATACTTTCTTTTTGTGAATTAATTCGTATTTCATGAATTTTTTTATATATTAAAGTATTATTGAACTCGTGACTTGCTAATTCATTTATCTATTTAAGGCTTGTTGATGTTTTTCATTTCTTATTTCATGTTCTAAATTAATTCTTGCTCACAACCCCGTGTCGGGTGTCTCTATTATTTTGTTGCTTAATGCTTACAATTTCGGTACGCCTAATTGTTTGATTTAGTTCTTTATAATTGGTGTGAAACTTATGTAAAGAATGGATTGGAACAATGGAAATTGAGTTTAAACCATTTCTAGGGATAGTGTGGTGAACACAATTGCAACGTCTATAGGTTCCAAAAACCGAAATTTCTGTGATATCATTGCCCGTAATGCTGCTTAGTTTTGTAAATTGCGTCTAGGAATAGTTTGGTTACTTTAAATTTCGTTTATCTTCATTTTGGCCGGGAGGTTTATTGAAGTGTTCTTGGATATCACCTTGCCACTCTTAGTGAGTAAATTGTTCTCAAGTATGAATTAATATAGTTTTGAATTACGAAATGTTGAATGTCATCAAGACCTTGAATCGTGTTTCAATTATTGTTGTTTCATCTTACTAACTCTCACAACCTTCGATTGACCAAGATTAATTGTTAAATTCAACTTGAGTGCTTAAATTATTTGTTGTCCTTTGGGTTCGATACTCCAGGTTGTTTCTACTACCCGTTATTACTTGAGACCGGTTCACAGCCGGGTGTTCGAAAAGACGCGATATTTTTATCGTCGACTTTTTGGCCATCAAGCGACGAGGTCAGGTCATCGGAGGACTCTCTGGGGCTGGAATTGAAGTGGTTAGGTCTCCGGCGAGGAACCGCCATCGTGGCGTGCTTGAAATTCGCCGGAGGCTTCTCTCGAATCAGGTCCGACTCCGATTCCGAGAACATGAGCTTGCGAACGAGCTCTCCAGCGAAATCGAAGTGGTTGTTGGCGGTGGCGAAGAAGAGGACGGAGGCGAGGGTGAGAAAGAGGAGGGGCGGCGGAGGAGGGAGGTGGGGAGATTGGCATTCACTTGAAAATTTGATGAATAGTTGAGGGTAATTTTGTCTTTTTACGCAATTGAAATTAGACCCAATTTAATTTTGGTTCAATTTAGGGGTAGTTTAGGTATTTTAGTATTTTAGGAGAAAAGTGCCCCAAAACGTAATTTATGATACTGAAAAAAAGAAGAAAAAAGTAGGGTATTAAAGTTACAAAAGCGTAAATTCATATGTACAAAAGTGTCATTTTTCCTAATATTTTATTAATATTTCACTCTATGTTCACAAAAAGTTTGTATGGGAGAGTAAAAGTGAGATAAAGTAGACTAAAAAGTAACAGAGTAGTATGAGAGAAAATGTGGAGAGCTCTCTACATGTATGGAGAGACAGAAGAAATGTGGGAAGCTCCCTATTGTAGACAGTCATATAGGGAGCCCCATTAGAGTCCATTTTTTTCAACTTCATTCTCTACACTAGGGTTGTCCATCGAGTCGAATTGGGTAGACTCGGCTCGGGTCGTACCCGACTTGGTTTGAGTTGGGTACCAAAACTCATAACCGATACTCGACTCGGTTAAGTAGTCGGGTAGTCGGGTTCGGGTAGACTCGGGTGTCGGGTGAGTCGCGTATACCCAAGACACCCGATACAAAATTCCCAATTTGTATTCAAACCCAATTCGAAACACTAACCCTATCCCTAAATTCCTAAATTCGTAATCCAAATCAAACCCCTAAAATTAACCCCCAATTCAAAACGGAAACCTAAATCCCCGAATTGAAAACCCTAACAATCCCCAAATATTCGATTCAAAACCCTAATCCCCAAATTGATTAGGTTTTCCTCAATTCATATTAAAAAAAAACCCACAATTGATAACTTACAATTAAATTAATATCGAATTTTGCATTGAAAACTCTAATAATCCCCAAATTGAAACCCTAATAACCAAATTGATTAGGTTTTCCCAATTGAGAACACAGATTCAAATAAAAATTGAAAGAAATTTGAAGTCTCGAACCCTAAACCCCAAAAATGGAAACGGTGAAAAAAATTTCAAACCTTTGACGCCGGTGTTGTCTGACGGTGAAGCTTCAATCTCCAGTTCCAGTGGCGAATCGAACCGTTGATGAGCCTCCTCTCCACCATTTCTTGATTTGGATGAGAATCACCAATGGATCGATTCACAATAATAACTTTGTGAAAAGATCTGTTGTGAGATGGAGGAGAGAGGACACGAGTTGACTGCCTCAAACGATGAGAAAGGAGAGGTGAGGAGGACAGACAGAGATGTTAGGTTTTTCAGAGAGACCGGAGACGAGATGAGAGGGACGAGAGAGAAATAGGGTTAAAGTGAGGTCGTCGACTCGATTATGTGTGTGGAGAGAGGAGTGACATGTCGCTCAAAACCAACGAACAAGATTAATTCAGCCGACGGAGATTGAAGGTGGAGAAGACGCCACGTCGCCGCTTCATCTTCAGCAGCTTCTTTTGTATTAAGCATCCCACATCGGAAACGCATGAATGTTGTTTATAAACGTTTTTGTCACAAAGCAGAGCAAAAATGGAAATGGGCCGTGCTGGGCTTCATTGGGCTGAAGTCTGAGGTTGTTGGGCTGGGGGCAGTTAACAAATTATATTTTTATATATACTGTCGGGTACCCAACGGATTATAGAATTGGACCCAATACTCGACTCGGTTGGCTTGTCGGGTGGTCGGGTCTCGGGTCAGTCGGGTCTCGGGTTAGTCGAGTCGGGTGTCAGGTGAGTCGAGTCGGGTGTCGGGTTACCGGGTAAAATGAACAGCCCAACTCTACACTAGTTTGTTAGCTATTGTACGAAGCCACATTGGAGATGCTCTAAGGTTAGACTAACTGTAATTCATTTCATGGGTCGAACTAGTGTTTAGTTTGCTAAGTACCAATTGGGCAGAGGTTCATATACCGGGAGCAATTTTGTAAAGACCTTTAAATGAAATTCGAGGCTCAGAGTTAACAAGATGTCTTGATTGATCTTAAGAAATTGCAACAAAATGGAACAATTAGTCAACATGAGAACCATTTTAGTGAGTTAAAAACCATAGTTGACAGTAGAATGCCTGTTCCGAGGAAGGATCATTTGAAACAATTCCTGTCCAGAGACTTTGGAAAGGGCACACCAATTGGCTCGATTTGAAAGTCAGAGCAACTTTAGTCAGGTTTCCAAAGTTTATGATCAAGCAAGCCTCGTTTGAATAGAAATCACCATGGAACCCAAAATAGACCAAGGGAGGATTACAATAACTATAAACCTACAATGCATAATCATCAACAAATTAATATAAAAAAACTAATAGATAAGAGGAATAGAGGACTATGTTACAGTTGCCCTACAAAGTACAGCAAAACTCATGATTGTCCTAACAAGAAGTTATTCATGAATATGTAGTGTACAGAGGAAAAAGAGGTCTCTAACTCAGGCTTGGAACTACATGAGTTTGGGCCAGAAAATGATGAGGATACAATGCCTCAAGTTATAGGAGTCATTGAAGAAGCCTTATGTCTTAATGGAAGCAGTAATTATGTGAAATCCATTAGGATTGAACGTAAAATACAGGCTCAAACAATTTCTATTTTGGTTGATACATGAACAACAATGCTTTTTATGGATACCTTAATTGCTCCTCCCATGGTTAGTGATCACGAGTCTCAAAGACCCAATATAGCAGCCCAACAAGGGTCTCCACCGTGGCCGTGGGCCACGGTCCGTGACCCTCCCGTGGCAAAACAAAGGCCACTCCTCGTGGTGAAGACTCGGGGTCCCAAGCCTGCGTTGGGTGGACAAGTGGCCACTCCCCACCCCCCCCCCCCCCCCCCCCCCCCCCCAACCAATTCAGAATGTGTACAATCGTAATTGAAGCTTGGGCATAAAGTTTGTGGCTGTGGCCACCTCATTAGTCGACGCACGAGCCTCGTAGACAAATCGCGGAGGAGGAAAATGAGGCCCCGAAAATTCCCACCTATAAAAAGGCGACAATGCATTTGGAAAAATCATCACTGAATTTCAGAAATTCAAATCATATTAAATCCCATTTTGCGTAAGAGAGTTCCCATAAGAGTAAGAAGCCAATTCCAAAAGCCATTTAAAGAAGGATTAGAAAACTACAAGCATCCCTCGTGTATTGAGTTCTCAATTGAAAATCAAATTCAGGTTTTACATTTCTAATTCCGTCTTTATTGTATATTTTATTATTCAAATGAGTTAAATTTCAATTTATATTTCAATTGAATTATGTGTATTGTTTTTGGCATGAATATGTTGATGCATTTAATTTACACTTAATCGAATATTGTTATATGCATGAATTAATATCTTTATCCGTCTATATTAATATATGTGAATTCAATTATGAACATGTTAGGTTAAGTTCATTTAAGGATTATGATATGAATCGGAATAATAATTAGGAAAATTTATGGATTAAATTTATATGCTTGCAGCGCCAAATATGAAGATTTCATTATATCTATACTTAATGATTCATTCCCTTAATTGTGAATAGATTGCTCAAATTTACTAATATAATTTAACGAGTTAGTAAATAGATATGATTGACGAAAACCGAGTTTAAATCATCACGTAATTAGGTTGGTTAACACGGTAGTGACATTCATAAGTTGTTAAGCGAAACTAGCATAGAGAGAGGACAAAGGTCGAGCTAGTTGCTCAATCAGCTCACAATGAATGCGCCAAGAGAGTTGTAGGCATTTAAATACTATTTTTTGTTGTTATTTTTTATCAGCAAAAGAAAGTTTTTATTGACATAAATCCCGCATAAATTTTCAAGAGTGAAAAAAACGGTCAATTACATCAACGTAACAATAAGAAAGAAAACAAACAAATAAGGATAAAAGGAAGAGAAGACAATAGCAGAAGAAGGAAGAAATATGTTATGTATTGTAAGATTTGAGCAGTGTTTGGTGCCTCTTGAGGACCTTCTCAACACTTAAGATGAGATTGTAGCTCCCCGATTATCAATCATCCTACCATTCTCATTCGTAATTGTTTAATTCACTTGATTTATATTCGCCATATGAACTTGTGACCTGTGGATCAAAGCTCAAGTTGTAGGAGTAGTTCATGAGCCGAGATACAATCAAAGCTAAACATGAGAAGAAATGAACTAGGCGGAAAATGAATGAAGTGTGAAAGTAAACAAATGATTAAATTGTAAATTCATCACAAAACAAAACACTCAATATGTCACACTGCCTTCCCCTAACGAACTTAACTTACTACTAGCCAGTTACTCTAACTAAAAAAGACCCTTGGGATGATGAAGAAACTTATTTGCCATCATCACCACTTGCCGGATAGAAGAAGCATACAAACAGAGTTCATGGAGCTGAAGGTGGTTGGTCATGGCCAACACCGGGACTGTGGCCAGGACTCGTTGGCCTGAAAGCATCAGTCTCAATCATCTTATATCGATTTATCGCAAACCACTCCACATGCGAAGAAGAAGAAGGTGCAGCTGGAGGTTTTGGCGACCCAAGTGGCCGGGCTGCTGATATCACCACCAGTTGGTGCTCAAGAATCAGAAGCTGAAACAGAAACAAAATCAGTAGGCCAAGAGCTTTATTATGATGGTACGAGGCCATGATCAATATACACTTGCAACCAGGAGCTGATACTCAACAAGTGAAAGGTAGAGAAGATAGTTTGATCATACTGGTATTTAAAACGATCTCAACGGACCCACGTGCCGTCATATCAAGGAAAAGCAGAAAGAAACAAGTACAAATTGGTGCACATGGCTAGCTACTGTTTTTAAACTAGATAGCAACGCAACATCATTTGAGGAAACTAGAGATTCAAGCATGGGAATATTTTCCATATTCGGCAAGTATAGCATTTTAGATTATATACCTTTGGACAATATAAAACTCGAGCGTGCATTTTGATTAGACAACACCATCCTCAGTTTATAACTTCTTTTTCTCTCACTGCTTTTTGTTGGCTTGGCTACTCACATTAACAGACTCAAAAGCCTCAGCCTCAGCCTCACTCTGCAACATTAATTATATATAAACATATGCAAGCTTTTTTTATGATTAAAGAAAATGCTTCTTCCACTAAGCTCATAAGATATTTGTCAAAATGAGCATTTCTCCTTTTCCAATATGCATACTTCACTATTTTTTTCTCTATTTCTGATCAATAGGAAGGTTCTGTTTATGTGATGTACCAAAACTTTCCATTCCCTCCAAAACTGTTATTTAGAGCGAGGAGATAGGATTGTGGTCCAATACATACAAGTGATCAGAGAGAGACAGAAAGAGATTAATAATATTATTAAAATTTTATTTTACATAGAAGAAGAAATATATGAATAAATCAGTACAAGTAGCAGCAACAGTAACAGAAGCAGCTTTTGGAAGTTTAGTTTATATTAAAAGACAGCAAGAAGGCTTCATCTGAGATAGAGATTCCAGGTGTGCTAAAGGCTCTATTCTTGTATTTCCACTTTCTAATATTCAGAGCCTTATATGATAAAGCACACTTGACTAGTAACTATTATTAAAAACTGTATGCTATCAGTTTCAGTCGCACAACTTTAACTTTTATGTTTAAGGAAACCACAACCTTAAACAAGAAGAGTTTTTAGGCCAACCATACATTACTGTCCATAAACACACATATTCCTTCCTCGGAAAAGTTATAGGCATCCACAAAAGCGCCCACTATAGGATCTGTAGGCTGTGGTGACCCAATACTTCACAAAATCTCTCAAAACCAACCTCTCTCTCTACTAAACCTATATATTATTGCACTTTGCAACAAGGCATAGATTCTTCTTTTATCTTAATTTCTCATGGCCTACTTCCTTGTTCACTAATAATCAAGCGCGTCTAGTAATTCCAATGCAATAAAATAGCTAACTATCTGTCACAAAACAGAATATATTAGTGGTAATGTGTTTACCTGACGCTTTCCTATTTTTATTGTGTTCAGCTCAGTTTGCATCTAATAAAATCATCTACTGACCAACACGTATACGAAAGAATCATGTCTGTGACTGTACTTGCATTCGTATTTCTAAAGCTGCTTTTCCCACATATTCCCTTATACATTTCACCAGAGCTTCAAAATTTAATCAAAATACATGGCATGCCATGTTATTACTACATATTCCTTTCAAAACTGCTCATTTATTGATTAAATTAAGTCGGCCAGCACACAGCAATGCCTTCATGAACACTACTTAGCATGAATAACATATTCTAACAGAGTAATGAGTTTAGGGTGTGTGAATCTATATGCATGCTTGAAAATGAATGGCTAAAACTACTTTGATCGTGCATTTCTCTTTTCCTTCAAGAAAATATGAGATATAAACAAACAAATATCTATACCAGAATATAACAGAACAAGGCTCAATCAATACAATAAAGGATGCAAAATTACTGATAGAATCTCCCATATATGGTCTCCATTAATCTCTACCTCTATTCTCTTATATATTCCACTCTACCCTCAATCCGTTTAGTGTGAATTCTCTCACATTTCCTCGCAGTCAGTGAGATGCTTAAGGAGGCATTGGCAGCCCAATCACTCAGGCAGGAGCAAAGTACAACTTCCCACTACTACTACCACTTCAGAAGGACTCGAAACAATTTTATTTCTTTTTATTGTTGTGGTTAGAGAAATAGGCCCTCAAAGAGTGGGATAGTTTCTTTGAATATTCTTCATATTTTGAGCATACGACTCCTGCATTGGGAGCTCCCTTTGACCAACCGACACCCTACCTTTATTCCATGATGTTTACCTTTAGAACCTAATAATATGATAGATTACTGGGTCGTCATCCCCTTCACCCCTTCTCTTTAACCTTTTCTTTTGGAAGTGAGTAACAAAGCACTTTCAAGGTCAAGAAAAAACTAGTGCTTGTATACATAGACCCTCCCCCATAGCTCACAATTTTAGAATCTTGAGGCTACTATCTTTTGGACTTCTTCTAATCATTCTTCATACTGAAACATTTCTATATCTTTTATTGATTCTATGGAATTAATTATCGTGTGTGTTACACTACTATAGTTGAATCTCTCTTCCAGTAGATCGTGCACTATAATTTTGAAGAACAAAAGAAAAATAGAGCAAAGATCTCGGTACTTCAAATAAAGGGAGTTTGAGAGTAACAAAGGGGGAGGATAACAACCGAACCTAATGAGTGCTTTCTTTCTAAGAATATGATTTAAGTACACACAACCAGATATACACTAAGCTATCTTTGGGGTTTTATATAATATTTTAGACCACCTTTTCTTCACTAGGTAATCACTAGCCTCATTTGTTTGAACCCTTTCCATTCCTTGCACCTTTTACATATGAAAGAGCACAAATAAGGCGCTGTAAGTGAAGCTTTCATTTATAAACAACACAACCATATACGCCAAGCACATAATTAGTCTTTTTCTTACATACATGCATACTCATTTGTTTGACTCTGTAGACAGACAGTTATTATGAAATTTCATTTAGAGCCGTTAAGCTTAGATAGGAGATAGAGGCAACCAGAGGAGAGGAGGACAGAAGCTGAAAAGCAAAGCAAATCCAAAGGAGAGTATATAGCTGCCTTCTTACTCTTGTCCAGCAAACCTATCAGTAGAAGCATCACTATCACATGCCCCAACTTCGTCTTCAGCTCATTCACTGACTTTATTTCTAACCATTTTGGCCGCTCCTGAAAAACACACATATATTAATGTTGTAAATAGGAGGATGCTGAGATTTGAACATAATTAGTAAAATATGAACTGACTGTTAAAGTGAAGAGGCCAAAAAGGCTTGATCTCTGTGGAACTCTGTCTGCTGGCATTGCCTGTGCAATATCAAGAGTACTGATGAAGAGCTCATAGAGACCCATTCCAAAAACTAGCATCACCGTTCCCAAGAGATAGACATCTGAAAGAACAGCAAATGGATATTCAGGACTTACTTTCTGAATTACGGGCATATACACAAGGTCAGATCGAAGAAAGAAATTTATTCCTTTCCCGTATGCACAGAAAAAAAACTGAATTTTCTAGAGTGAACTGAAGCGGGATCTGCTAAGTAACCCAAGTAAAAGTACAAGTGAGGTAGTCCTAACCCGTTTTAGACAATAGTCCTAATATAAGGTGTTGGATTGAGGTTATATACATAACTCTTGTTATGTATTTCTCACATAAGTTGTTCATGTGTTTCTGGCCATCCATCTAAGCATGGCCATTTGTATGCTTAGCATATTTCTCAACAGAAAATAAGAAAGAGTAAAGTGTAAATGGTAAGATAAATGAGAGAGAAAAGAAGGGGATGGGAGGTAACCTATGGCCTCAACAAGCACCATAATAACTTTTCCTTGTTTGACAAAATATTCCATGAATGCAGTTGCAACATAAGTACAACCCTGAAAGCAAGAGAGAAATGTAAATGCAATTTTTTAATAAACATAAGCATTCAAGGCCAATCAATCAACATATGTAGAACAAAGCATCTAATTATAATATAAACAAAATTAGTCATGCCTTGATGAAGCAGAGAAGAGATCCAACAAGAGAACCCCAAACGCCCAGAAGAGTCATAAATCGGCACCTATAGATGGCCTACAATACAATACACACACACCATATAATTAATTTGTATCATTTATCAGCATACAAAGAAAAAGACAGTACCTTCTCAACATGCTCCTCTGCGGCTTCCAAGACATGATAAGGCGAATTATGAGGAATGGTCGGAGGTGCCGCCACCGGGGAACAAGCTGCCGTCACTGTATTGATCGGAGGCGCAGAGAAAGAAGAAGGAAGATAAACACTTTTCAATCTTCTTCTTGCTGGTAATTGGTAACTACAATTACAACTGATCAGTGCTGTTGGGATGGCCTTGGATATCATCTTCTATTTCTACGTCTAGCTATGTAAATTTAGTTTGAAATTTAGAGACTGAGTGTTGGATTCAGTTTCGGTTTCGGGAAGAAGAAGAAGAAGAAGAAAGAAGCTGAAATAGTTTGTCAGTTGGCACACCTGTCCTGTCCACTCCTCGTAATTACATTTACATCAAATCAGTCAATGAATAATTGCAATTGCAATTGCAGTGAAAGATCTATAAAAGATGCGTGTATCTATGTATGTGTCATCACTACACCAAACTTGAATGGACTCAATTGTACACATGACCAAATCATATGTTACCACTTCACTACATAGCCATGACCCAGAATGGATACTCTCAGATTCACAGATGATGCTGACTGCACCACACCACACTAGTGAACCCGACATCAACACGCCCTCAGCCTCAAGTCAAGATAAGTTAACTACTCCAAGTCCAACCCACCCCAAATAAATATCTCATTCAAATGGGCCTCAAGAAAAAGTTATTCTGTAATTGGCCTTAACAACTTGTGGCTCAATAAAAACTAATTTTCAGTTCCTCTAGGGTTGTTACAATTGAACCGAACCGATCAATTCGGTTTTATAAAAAATATGTCGATTTGTTATTCAGTTATTTTTTTATAAATTGATTTTTATGAAATTCTCACATTTTGAACCGATTTTGACTTGTTTTTCTAAACCGATTAATAATGGTCGATAACTTAAAATGAGTTACGTATCCAAATTCGGTTTGATTTTTTTATCGACTCTCATTTTTATAAACCGAAAGAGTTTCGATTCAGTTTGGTCTCAAACCGAATCAATTTGATTATTTTCTGTTTGGTTATATTTGGGTGAGTCATTTTTGGGCAACCCTACTACCATCTTCATACGTAGGCTATGAACTATATCATCACCCTGACCTGCCCTGTGTTTTTAAGGTAAGAGAACATCAATCAATCACATTATGTGTATTATGGAGTTTGGAACAAGTTTGGTATTGTTTAAAACTATACAAGGAGGATGTTTAGAGAGAAAGGCAGGCATGAAGGATGGATTGGATTGGTGGTAGGTGAAACTAATTACTGTAGGTTAAGGTTTACTATGCTTTAGTGCCAGGAAAGGAATTCAACATATACCACACCGACCGTAGCTTTGCTTTGCTTAGCTTAGCTTAATAAATATATATATTCGCGTCCAATCCAATATTGTGTTTCAGTGATATGCCATGCCCACAAAGCTGGAGCGGCGCACCCGCACCCACCCGTTGCTATGGTGCGCAGCCATTCTGTGCTCCTTGATAGCCATAGCAGTCCTCCTGAGCGGCGTGGCCGTGTTCATCGGGTACATGGTGGTCCACCCGAGATTCCCAATCATGAGCGTCCTGACGGCACAGCTGCAGTACCTCCACTACCACGCTGTGGGCGGCCTGCTGGAGACGCAGGTGACGGTGGTCATCAGGGTGGAGAACCCCAACTCCATGGTCCACGCCACCTTCTCCCGCACCAGCTTCGTCCTCGCCTTCCACGGCCTCAAGATAGCCAAGTTGGTGTCCCCGCCCTTTGACGTCAACAAGAACAGCACCCTCGACCTCACCTACGTGGTCCACTCCTCGTCCGTCCCGGTGGACGCCGAGGTGATGCAGGTGCTCGACTCGTCCCTGCAGCGCGACGAGATCATCATGTTCCAGCTCAAGGGAGAGTCCAGGACGCGGTGGAGGGCGCTGCCTCTCATCGCCTCTCTCAACTTCCCTTGCCGCTTCACTTGCCACCTCCGCTTCCATCCATTGAACGGCTCCTACATTCCCTCACATTGCACCTCCAAATCCAAATAATTTCCATTCATCTTGCCAACGGGATTGATATTGCTATTAAAAACTAAATTTGTTCTAGTGGGCATGGAGAGAGTTGATCAAATTTAGAATCATAAATTATTGTTTCCATCATAATATTATAATCATGTTCTGAGACACGGGTTTCTCCAACACATTGTTTTCGACGAAGCAATTGAAATCACACTGCCTAAAAAGAGAAAAATTAATAAGATAAATATACTCCTATATCTAGATCCAGAGGTGTACCCGGTTCCAGGAATACCACCCACCCGTACCAAAATCCAACCCGCCAAACTCTATGAGAGTCATAGAGGTGGAGACTCGGACCCATCTAGCAAATTAGAAATTGTCCGAGTATTGCCCGTGCGGATTACAGACGGGTTAGGTGCTTGACCTGCTAAATCCAAATTAGTTGAAATTTTAGTATAGCACAATAATTTTGGGCCTCTAATGCAGCCCAATATCATAATCTATTATATCTATTATAGTAATACCTAAAGGTTGACACGTGGCATGCTTTAAATGAGACTATTTACAAGTTTTTGCATTTTTAGAGCTTTGGGAAAAAAATTTGCTCCCGACCTTTGGTCTCTTAGTTGAATACATTTGGTTTAACACGTGGCATAGGTGAAATGAAGCCATTCATGAGTCCTTACATTCTTAAGACAAATCTGTTCAGAAGCATCTTGGTTTGCTTGTGTTTTAGAATTTTTTCATCTGTTTTGTGCTGACCTCAAAGCTATTGTTAAAAGTCTTGGGTTTGTATTTTAGCCTAAATTCCAACTCTCGTCCTGTTTTTACACAGAAGTGTTTTATGTTGTTCTTTTTGGTTGATGCAATTAGTCAAATATTCCTAAAATTGAAATCATTGTAAATGAGCTCTATATATATATATGTATGAAGTTGATTGCAGAAATATCCTAAAAAGCATTTGTAATTACTGGTGAAATGTACTGTATTTTAGTTGACAGTTAGATTCATAGAAAATTCTAAAAATTATAGATTGTATGGGCATGTTACAGGAATAATTTTCAGTTATTGTCCTTAAATATATACTTGAAGAGCACAAAGAATACAATCTTTCTAATGTGTTTTTGCTTCTCTTATGATATCTCCATCTCTTATATCTCTTCTCCTTTTATGTATTTGTGCTATTCAACAGTTTGACTGACCTGAAATTTCTATCATTGAAAGAACATAACTTTTTGTCCGAATACATTAATATTGTAATACAGTGTTATATGCTGAACATGTGGACAATTTTAGTTCATCCTGGTCTATGTGGTATTGGTATTGCGCTTGGTCTGTTGGAGTTGGGGGCCGATGTTCGACGGGAGCTTTGCGATATTGGTTGTGCCAGTGTCATAATTTTTTAGTGCACGAACTCCTATATTGAGTTATTGGAAACTAATTTCTTGTGGCTGGTTTTTTGGTACTTGGTGTATTTCCTGTGATATGTTTAATATTTAATTATTTGATTTGTTCTCGAGTGTTGCAACTCTTAGATAACTATGCGTGTGTGTTTCCGGTTGTGCTTGGATGTCGTCTCCCATGGATGGATCTATTTGGGGAGTCTGCTTTTGTTGAGATTGAAGATGTAGGTCCTGATTTGATTTTATTAGCCAATTGTTGTATACACTTGTGTATTTAGTTTTTATCGTTAGTCAACTTGAGGTATGTATTTTCTGTTGCAACTACTTACTTTCGTTTCCGGGTTGCGAGTGGCTCTATGGTATTGTATTTTCTTTTGTACTTGTGTACTATCTTTTGGGGGTTGTTGGTGGTTGTGTGGTGTTATGTGTGTTTAGGCTATACTTTCCATTTCTTGGATGTGTTTTGGAACAAATGGCTTGTCATGAGTTGTTGCGTTAAACTACACATTGGTATTGGGTGAAGAAATTTTAGTTTTGTTGTTTTACCAGGGTTTTAGAATTGTGAACTAAATTACTGTTATGTTTTAATATTAAACCTCGTGTATTTTATTGTTTATTGAAATACATGGTGTGATTTTATTATTGAACCGGTACCTTTGAGGTTGTGTTTACTCCAGGACGGCCAGAAAAATGCTTCATATGTGGTCAGATAGGTCATTTCGCAGCAAACTATGAACGGAATGCAAAAAAGAAAAGCGGGAGAGTTTGATGAAAAATATGACGTTGTGGTGGCTATAAAGCCTTACCAGGTTAGTAAGATTTATCCCATAACCAATTGATTTTCTGGAATATGCTATCAATTATATTTTTCATTATCAATTATATTTTCCATTATCAAGCAATAAATCAAAATAATTGTTTACAAGAGTCAGTTGAAGCATGTTCAACTAAAGAATTACTATTATGTGGATCTTGGGAATGAAAGGGAAGCACTATTGTAGATATTTCCAATCGAATGAGGGTTTTTTGAAGTAGGCGTTTCTTATCGAGTGGACTGTGAATGTCGTTTCCTAACTTAGGTTTCATCTTTTTTTATTGGTGTTGGGGTTTTGGGGGTAGAGTTTGTTAAAAAATTAATCACAATAATTTTTATGTAATGAATTTATTACTTAATTCTTTTTCCTTTTTTTTTTAACTAAAGTCTTTCGCTAACAACGACTGCCATCAAATCGAATTTCTTTAGCAAAGAATGGTAGGACAAATCCCTCACTATGATTCCAACCATTTTGATTTAAAGCAAATTTGGCTAGCTCATGTGCTGCTGAGTTACACGGCCTAGGAACGACATTAATCAAATCCTGAGAAGCTAAACTACCAATAGTACTAAGACAATCTCCCAAAATACCCTCCTAATTGGTTAAGCAATCTCTTACCCGAGATATCATCAACCACCTGGAGACAGTCAGTCTCCACCACTACTTAACTCCAATGGTTGTGATTAATCCACCAAGAGCTTCCTTAACACTCATGACCTCCACCTCAATTGGCTGGAGAATTCCCGCGAATTGTCTGCAAAACGTTGTTATCACCCTTCTAATTGATGAAGTTAGGAATGGGTTAAATCTATCTGAAGAGATAGTTCACATAACAGACAAAATTGTTTGGATATTGGGTTAAATCAAATTGACGGTTTGATCGATGCAATTTACTCTTCGCTTTGTATGAGTTACAATAATCCAACCTACCTACCTCAACTGCTATTCTCACGTCAGAAAAGGACATGATCCAAGAAATAAATTACATCATGATGAACATGCTACCTGGAGAAGACAAGACTCATAAATTACTGGATGATGAACATGCTATCATGAGAAGACAAGACTCATTTTAGTTATGATAGCGTTTTCAATGGAAATATTCAAGTCACTAACGAAGACATCATGCATCCAATTGAGTTCTTAAATAATCTCAAATTTAGCAGCACTTTAGATCATGCAATTCGTTTGACGATTGGTTCTCCAGTCATATTATTGAAAATTTTGAATCAGACAGAAAAATTGTGATTGTGATAACAATGACAGGGAACTGGTCTGATTGTGGTGACATAATATCAAAAAGTAATAAGGGAAAAAATATCACGATCCTTATATCTATTTTGTGACCAAATGGTAGTCATTATTTTGTTTTTTTCGAATGTGAATAATTGAAATCAATATTCAGATGAGTGTATTGTGTGAGAATTAATAACACCTAATAGATGTTGCCCTTTACCTCTCTCGGGTGATTTCTTTGTCAACGGGTAAAAATTGTGTTTATTATTTATATTTAAAGCCTCATTTGTTCTTGTAAACAACTGTTATGATTGTTATTCTTAATATATTATTTTCACGATTTAAACTTTGTTAAGGTTGGCAAAATATTGGAGTGTTTTGAGCTATGAAGCTAGCCTTTAACAAATCGTGTATAGTTTAGTATGTCAAATTGTACAACAATATATTCGACAATATATGAATAATTTTGAAGTGTACTTTAAGAACAACAATATAATGAATTTTCACGTATAATATCGTGTTTATGTTATAATATTTTTTAATAAAAAATAGTGTACTGTTTTTTTCAAAGGTTGCACCGCGCGCGGTGCTGCCCCTAGTTAGTCAAATAGAAATTTCCTGAAAAAGTTTTTATGTGGAGCTTGATTCATGGAGAGGTGAGTGTGAGTTTTGTATTGACATATTGTTGCCTATGAAAAGTGAGAGTAGACGAATAAAGAGAACATCTCATTCCTCATTTCCCTTTACTTTGTTTTCACGTCATTTCATAAATTAAATTTTGTTTTGCAAACTAATTATATGGATTGCAGTTTTATTCACTCCAATGTACTTTTAATTTTCACTACAAGATTTATAATTTTGAATACGTAATACTCTAGTAGGCACTTTTAAGGTTATAATCGAGTACAAAAATAAGTAGCTTACCATACAAACATTAGAACATTTCTCAATCGTCAGATTTTGTAATCATTAATCAATGAATCAGACTCATGCTAACTCATCAATGACATACTAATGTAATTTTAAATTAAATATATATTTATTTTAATCAATTAACACTAATATAGGGCTAATTTTGAATTTTTGTACAGTCTTCTAATTTATTTATTTATAAATAATTACTAATTATTCCAATCTTAAGATTTCTTAGTTTCATGGTTAAACGGTTCATTTACATATTAATTGTTCCATGCCTTCGCCGGTTCGCTTAAATGTTTCATTTACATATTTATAGTTTCATTGACATGTATTATTGTGTCACGGAAATTTTTAGTGACTTAGAAGTTTTGCTCTTTCTTTCATTAACATCTTTTTTGGTGCATCATTGTGTCACTTGGAACGGTTTCATTGTGTCACTAAGAACGGTCTCATCATTTCACTTGGAACCTCGAATCAAACAATCATGGACATGAAAACCAAGAATTGAACCATCTAAACTAATCAACCACAACACCTTAATTGCATGAGATTCTACCATGAAACATCAACATGTACCATAAATATATACCATGAATTCAAGAGATTAAAAAATAATTAATTAGCATCAACTTTTTGGCCATCCACACCAATTGAGCCGTCGAAATTACTATCAATATGAACCTAGATGGAGCAGAACCATGCATGCAATTTTGGCTTCGTGGAATTGTAGAGATGAACAACCGGAGATGCAGACAGGGGCCCTGTCATGAATCAAAATGTTTTTTTGAATAATTAGTTATTATTGTAGGTGTTAAGTTAAACGGTGTCGTAGGGAGGTCACGTAGCGATTCCAGATTTTTCATGTTATCATCTTCAATATTGTAAACCTAGCGTAGCTTAAGTTTGTAATCGACTCATCACCCATTAACGGTTTGAGTTTTGACCATCCGCCTTGGATGTTCGATTTATTAGTGTTAATTAAACTTTTATTATCCTGACATGTCCAAGCTACACCGAGGCTACGTCGACGGTAGTTGCACGGCAACGTCGAAGGTGGGAATGCGGATGGCGACATTGCTTCGAAAATTTCAATTTCCAAATGATGGAGCCGATGGCGGGATGGACGGTGGGAGCACAACGACGCCGAAGGTAGGAGTGCGGACGACGACGTTGCTTCGAAAATGTCAATTGCCAAATGATGGAGAGGACGAATATAAAACCCTAATATAAGATGAAACCTTTTGAGTTTTGCTAATATAGACTCTTGGGTTTTATTTCAATTATTTTATTATTAAATGAGTTTATTATCATAGACCGATAATATAAATTAGCGTTAATTACACTTTGTCTGTTGTAAAGTGATCGGTTTTACATTTTACTACAACTAAAGAAAAAAGTTTACATTTTGCTACGGCTAATTGCATTTCTTTTAGAGATAATGACACTTTGTTACACTTAACTATAGCGAAAAGACACTTTCATACTCTAACTATTTTTGTCTCTTTTTTAGTACCCTAACAAACTTTTTGTGACAAACTATGCTAAAATAACTAAAATACCCCTTATTTAAGAAATCAAAATAAAACTAGTCCAATATGATTTATCAAACCATATTTGAAATGGTTCAAATTTAATTTTATATTTTGAGGCATAATTGTATTTGCATCTTAAGTACAAATCAAATTGAATTAGAGATAAAAAAAATTGAACCAATTTAATTTATAGTTTCTTACACCAAGGGTAGTTTAGGTATTTTATACATTTTAGAGGTAGGTTGTCACAAAAAAATTGTTAGGGTACTAAAAAAGAGAGAAAAATAGTTAGGGTATGAAAGTGTCATTTCGCTATAGTTAGGTGTATCAAAGTGTCATTATCCCTTTCTTTTACACTTTGCACTTAACGGTGTTAGATTTTTGATGAAAATTTTTATCGTGTGAAAAGTCAAAATTTCTCTTAATGATTCATCAAAATTTCAACTTGATGTCATTATTCATCAAATTATAATATTTATTAATAATATTATTTCTATTTATAATATTCATTAAAAAAAATTATTATTATTATTAATTATAATTATTTAATAAAAATAAAAGTAAATCAAATTTTCAATTATAAATTATTAATAGCGAAAATTAAAATTAAAATAATTATGAATAATTAAAAATATACTGAAACTTTCGAATAACATTACTCCCTCATACGAGTTTTGTTTCGGGCTCATAATATATCAAATCGAAGAAAATTGGAAGATCAACAACTTTGAAGAAAGAAGTATTTGTCTACATATTATTAACAATTTATTTAATTTTAAGTGATAAATAATTATCACCAAAAATATTAATTATATAAATAATTAATTATTAATAACGTTTTTTTAAAATTTTGCTCCAACACTGTTAAATGTTTGTCGAATTTATTTTAAAGAGTAAAAAATTTGTTATCGTTGGATGAAATTTTAGACAAAACTTATTTATTTCGAAATTGTTAATTTTATAATTATCTTCGATTTGATATATTATGAGCCCGAAACATAGCTCGTATTAGAGAGTTATGTCATTCGAAAGTTTCAACATATCATTAATAATTAAATATATAATAAGTATTATGTTAATTATTAAATATTAAAATAATATTAATTGTTAATAAAAAAATTCATTAAAGTTGTTGATCTTTTGGTTCTCTTCAATTTGATACACTATAAGCCCAAAATGGAGCTCGTACGAGAGAGTTTTGCAATTCAAACGTTTCAATATATTATTAATAATTCATATTATTTAAATTATTAACTAATATTATTTGAATTATTAATAATTAAACCGGTTTTATCGGATTTGAGTGGAGGTTGATCTTAGTTAGGGAAGAAAACCCTAAAGATATTTTGGTCTTTTTCAAAAAAACTAAAAAAATTTACATAAAAAATCTAACACTGTTAAAGCAAAGCGTAAGAAAAACACAATTAGTTGTACTAAAATGTAACTTTTTTAGATGTAGTAAAGTGTAAAATTGGTCATTTTAATATGTGCAAAGTATAACTAAATCTTAAAAATGTGTTCTAAATTTTGTACATGAAGCATGGTTTGTATTAGAGTTAGGTTGTCCATTTTAACCAAGAACCAATAACTGAACCAAAAATCGGACCGAACTAAATCCCCAAAAATCGAAAACTATGGATTATTATCAGGTTACAGTTTTAATTTTAAGTGGACTATTTCATTTTGGTTTGGATACGGTTGATATATTATAAAATCATTGGTTAACTAAATAAACCGAACCAGAATTGAATTTGCCACATGTCACTCTTATAGTCATCTTGATCCACGCATTATTTTTCAATTTTTCAACTCTAAGTAAATCTTAATACTACTCCAATTCGTACTCAGATTCATACAAATTCACAATTGAAGGAAAATCTTGTTGTCTACTTATGTCTTACACGTTTAGTTTGGTATATTTAGCTTAAACTTAAGTTTTTTTTGTGGATTGTAATTTTAGATCTGGTTAGATTCGATTGCTTAATGATTTTTTAGTCATTTAAAGTTAATATTAATTAATGCATATTCCTAATTTTTATTAGTTGAATGAACTTAAAATCAGCTCAAATGTTAAGCCCATTAAATATGGTTGGTTCGGTTTAAATTAAAAACCGATCAACTTTTTAATCGGTTAAAAACCAACCATTTAATTACACTTGGTTTTAAAAATATTAAAACCAACGTTGATTCGATTCAGATTTAGATGTTTTGGTTCGATTAGCAAAACATTGACAGCCCTAATTAGAGTCCTTCTCGCAATTTTATTCCTAAAAGGGGACATGTAGACGATATTTAATGGGCCATATACCCAAACAAAAGCTCCGTCGGGCATACGATTCCAGCCCATTTGAGTATTGATTATTACTCCCACCACCACATAAGCCCAGCCCAGCCCATCCCGGCAGTGAGCAGCCCGCACTGACCAGAGTTGGAAAGATAGGCGCTGTTGCTGCTGCAGGTGGCACCACAGCACAGAACAGGAAATGTGCCCTTCTCCCTAATCTTATCCATACATGATAACGATAGTGATCGACCTTAATTTGTCCGATTGATCTTGATTTCAAGGTACTGATGTTGATGATCCATTTATATATTTGTTTTTGGCGTTGGAGTGAGCAAAAATAAAATAATAGGAGCGAAACCAGACGTGTCAGCCATGGAAGGCTCCGTGTCGCCACATGCCTTGGCCAACCCTTCTTCTCCGTCTCTCTCAAATCTCACATCACCGCTCTCTCCCCACTCTCTCACCTCATTCGCTTCTCTCTTCCTCTTTTAGGTAAGTCAAATACAGTGATCGCCTTTATTTTCTTCAATATCTCCTCCTTTTCACTGTCTTCTATTTATGTTTCGCATCATGAGTGTTCCTTATTTTTCTGGAAATTAAGGCTCTTCTTTTGTAATTTATTCTGAGTTTAATGTTGCTTATTCATTTCATATATTACATATTCAGCTTACCTATTTTCTGTTTTATTTTCGTTTATTCGGTTGTGCAATTTGTTGTTCTTAGCAGCTATATTTTGAATGCTTGTTTCTCTGTAGATCTTCTCACCTAAGTGTTGAATCCAATTTAATGCATGTGATCGCCCGCCGGGTTATAACCTTCTGAATCTAGCATCACATTTTTATGTTTCATAGCTCTAGCATTTAAACAACATCTGCATTGGTTTCCTTGAGTTCTAAGTTTAATTAATTGATTTGTATTTTCTCTATGATCCATTCGTTTTCTAATTAGCGACAGTTGAACACCTGAATGCATTTCAACTTTTGGGCTAGAACAACAATCTATATAATCTCCATCAGGTACTCAGTCTTATGTTTATCAATTGCCACATCACTTCTTTTTTTTCCGTAGCATATGAGCAGTGTTAGAATTCACCACACTGCAATCAAACTGGTTCAAATAATTTCTACTTTAAGCTTTTCAATATCATCCATGCAGAGTTTGCTGAAAACAGGCGTATGGGCATGTAGAGGCAGATCTAATGGCTTTGTTTCACGAGTTACTCGCTACCATAATACTCTGGGTGATCTGGCCTTTCACGCTCTTCATATCGGGCTGCAAGTTATGCGTGAGAACATTTCTTTTTGTTTTCAGAACTTGGATAGAGCTAGTGAGGCTCCCGATATCTTGGATAGTTGCCATTATATCTTTCCCTCAGCGAGTTTTCACTGCATTACAGACAGAAAAACGGGTTTGTACCAGCCTCCTCACGCAACTAATTTTGTTATATTCTCCATTTACTTGTGTTGTTAAGTGTGGGTCCTTATTTTAAATGTTCATTCGTTGGACCTTTATACATGCTGGGTTACTCCTGCAGGTAAAGGTTTATAGGAATTAAGTTAGAATCTAAGCATGCGTATTAGAATTAGAAAGAATCGGTAAGGGAAGAAGGAATAATTTCAGTCAGTGCAATAACTTATTTACATAAAAAATAGCAAACTCTTCAAACAGAGGATAAACCACCAAAATTTTGGACGCTAATTGGGATTTTAACATGTACACATTGAACATACTGCTAAGGGCCTAGTATATAGAATTTACCTTATAAATTAAATTAAAAAAAAGGAGAGAACGTTTTAGACATGTGTGGCCTTCAATATCACTATCACTGCACAATGAGTATTAATTTATATAACCAACAGCCTTGCAAATGGAAGAAACTAGTTCTGCTTGGCTCAGTTTGTTGTAGGTCAACTCTAAGATTGCATTATGTACTCTTTCAGGAGCCAATTATCACATTTAAGAAACATCTGATTACTAAACTTCTTGATAGACGAGAAGAAATTCTTTGGTTGCTGGTATCTGCTGTTTGAAGTAATTAAGCAACCATTTCGTAGCTTTTATCAGCCCATTCCATTCTTGCAGCACAGTATTTTATTCTTTGTATGGTTTCTTTTAATTCCTTTATGGTTATCTAACCTGAAGAAAAACACGAGTCTTCATACACATCTCTAACATGTAAAAAGAGGAACAATCGTCCCCTGATTTGTTGGTCATGTGAGAATGATTTTAAAATGCAGCTGGAGCTATATCTTCGCAAAATTCAGATTGAGGTGGAGAATCTTATCTGGGAGAGGAAAGAACTCCAGGGGCATCTCCAAAAAGCTGTAAAAGAACGCAGAATCATGGAATCTCTATTGACAGATCTTGAAGAGGAACATGAGAAGGCTATTGTCAAGATTGGGCTGCTAGAGGCTGAGGTAATCTTTATATTTCGTGCAAGCCCTGATCAATGCAGCTCTCTTATATTTTCTGCTCTGCCTCACATATAGGTCTGTACTTGCCATATATCTTAATATAACACTTAACTCTAAATGTTAAAATATGAATAAAAAATTTGGGTTCTGCTAGAGAGATAGATGTATAGTATAATATCAACCAATCAATTTTGCTGCACTTTCATTGGGTAAAGAGTGTTTCAATAGAAATTCCTGGAATAATAATAATAAACTAAACGACTTATCAGAGCCAAGGGTTATAGGTGACGAAGTGGCAGAACGACTTAATGAGTTTATCCGGTGTTATGAGACGGACAAGGCGGCGACAAACACTCGTCTTTTGGAGCTCACGCAACAGCTCCGACTCATCTCAGCGTCGCTCGGTTTGGACAGAGCCGAAGGCAGCAACGCCGAAGCTAGCAGGGTGCCTGAACAGGTCACTCCGGTTGGACCGGACAGGCCAGGAGGGCAAGGAATTCCAGTTGGACCAATTCTGATGCGGATGGAATTTCTGAGGTATGATGGCAGCGAAGCGCCGGTTGCGTGGCTGAACCGGTGCAAAAGTTTTTTCCTCCATCAACATGTGGAGGAGGAAAGAAAAGTTTCTTTTACCGCATTCCACCTCGAAGCGGACGCACAATTATGGTATATGAAACTCCATCAAGACCAGCCCCAAATGTCATGGACCCTATTCAAACATTTCCTCAATGTCCGGTTTGGGTCACAACTTCGAGGGAGTAGGCTGGGAGAGAGATGTCCAAGTTGAAGCAAACCGGGTCGGTGGAGCAATTTCAAAAACAATTCGAGCAAATATCAGCTCAGCTTCTCCCATTAACCATGGAACAGGAGGTCTCCATCTTCATTAATGGCCTTAAAGAGGTCATAGCAGTGGACGTTGAAGTCCAGCGGCCCACGAATCTCATGACAGCCATGGGACTCGCTTGGATGTACGAGAAGCGTCATACCCGAGACCGTGATGATGGAAGCAATGGTCGTCGGGCAGCACCAACAGGGCCGGGACCAGGCAATATGCCATTTGTGAGACTACTCTCTGGAGCTGAGAGAGCTGATAGGATGGCTAAGGGTTTGTGTTTCAATTGTGATGAGAAATACGAGGCTGGCCAATGCTGCAAAAAATTGTTTTGGCTGGAGGCGGTCGAGCTCGAAGAGGAAGAAAACCCGGATGGACTTGGCGCCTGCGGTCATGCGCCTTCTAGATGGGGAGGGTAATGATATGAATCTAATTCATATCACTATCCGACAGGGGATAATGATTGTGGATAATAAGTATCATCTTTATTATTATTATTATTATTATTTTAGATTATTTTAATTAGGTTTTATCAATTAGTTTGGGTTAGTTTGGATTAGTTTGGTTTAGTTAGAGTCCTTTGAGAATGAGTTGTTTATTTCTTCAGGTTATAAATACCTGGCTGATTGAATGAATAAAGGCATTGAGTTAAAATATAAAGTTTGAGGTTATCGGAGGTGAAAGCTCTCTCTAACGAGCTGAGGTGAAAGCTCTCTCTAACGAGCTGAGGTGAAAGCTCTCTCTAACGAGCTTATATTGCAGCCATTGCACGCGGGAAAAAGCATGGGATCCTATCCCGCGAGCCTTCCAGCAACTATACGGGACCCATAACCCGTTCCAAAGCCCGGGATCGTATCACATGCTGTGACAAACCATGTAAGTACCATAACAAAAATATTAGCCTAAGCTATCATTGATCTTCCAGTACTCAGCTTGTTTTATGGAATAAGTCTTAAAATGGTAAAAAGTATTCTTGGTTCAATAAGATAAAAAGTGGTTAGACCTTATATGTATTTAAATATTCTTTTATCGTTATGATTGTATCATTTTCTACAGCTTACAACATTTCACTATGTTCATGTAAATTATACTTGCTTGAAAGTATGTCCTACTCCTCAGACTTACACTTGACCTTGTACTGACAGTTGCGGGCTTTGAAAAAAGAAAGTTTACGATTGAACGAGAATCAAGGCAAAGCACATTCCGATTCTAAAGGTCAGTTTGGCTTTGGCGATATCCAAAACACAGCCACGTTGGAGAAACTCGTTATTTCCCATGAAATCACATCGTGCAAGCCCCGGTATCTTGCTGATAGAGAAGCTTCTGATGAAATGCTTGGATTTGTTAAACCCGCACCAAAATCCAGAGGGCCTGTAAAGGGATTTAGAGCGTATCCAGACACAATAAATCTCGAGCAGAGGCGCGAGGTTGCACTCTCGCAGAGTCTTTTTAGTGCCATGCTATCACTTGTGGTCGGATTGATTGTGTGGGAGGCTGAGGACCCTTGCATGCCCCTTGTGGTGGCTCTCTTCACAGTGGTTGGCATGTCGTTGAAGAGTGTGGTTCAGTTTTTCTTCACCATAAGGAACAAGCCCGCTTCGGACGCGGTCGCTCTCTTGAGCTTCAATTGGTTCATTCTCGGCACTCTGACCTACCCAACTCTGCCGAGGGTCGCCCGCATGCTGGCTCCAGTGGGCTTGACCGTTGTGGATCAGGTACTAAGCTGGCTTCGCATCTCTTCCTACTAGCTACCATGAATTTACAGTAGCTTTAGCTGCAGGATCATGTAGCATAAACCTTAAGCCATGTCTCTTGTGTTAATTTAATACAATTAGCCTTTCTTGTTAATGTACACTTGCGGGACAATTTATGTCTAGGAATCGGTCACTATGGCTCTCAAACGTGAGGAACCATAACCGAAATCTTAGATTTTTTACGGTTTGCTTAATACCGTTCATGACCTCGACCAATTCTCAGTTTTAATCGAATTGAACTGCTTGAATTTAACTATTTATTTTAGGCTCAACTTATAGGCTAAGTTAGGCCTATAGATGTTATTTTTCGACTAATTCAATTTTATTTCATGTAATGCAATACATAAGCATGTATTTGAAATAATAAATTATACAATCAAGTTGATGGAGTGAGAGAGGAACATGTGGGAGGATATGGATGAGAGTAACATGTATCTATTTGATCGGTTCGGTTCATTGCCACAGTTTCTTGTTTTGTATAGTAAGAGCATTTTAATGTCAGTATTGAAACTAATAAAGGGAGTGTTACATTGAAAATAAAATAAAGAGTTATTCTTTATTTTGAACTCTAATCATGTTCTCTGCACATAAGTTTTATATATATTTTAACTATAAAAATTTGTAGGAGAGAAGTGAGATAAAATAAACACACCAAAAAGTAGAAGAGAGCTACATGTAAAGAGGGAGCAGAAAAATAAGGTAGAGTCATGTTGGAGTGCATTATATTACATTTTACAAAGTTATTATAAGGAGTCCATTGGACATGTTCTATTTGAACTACAATTTAACAGTTCTTAAAGAACTAGAATCAAATAGAACTTTTGTTTATAATCCTCAAATTCTTATATACGATTCGATTGATTCTCCATTCGGATGCATTTGAGGTCGAAAATGAACGCATTGCGTATATGGAGTGACTTGTAGAGTATTACTCCTCCAAAGGCGCAAATCCATTATAATGAAAACAACGTGTGTGACTGTAGTTGACAGTCGGTGGCATATGGTGACGTGTGTGAAAGCGATTGGGCTATCCTAAACCTAACCTACCCCTATTCACATAAAGTAGGGTTAACACTTAACACACCAACACATAACATAACATAACAGGTCGAACACAACACACCTCCTCCTCCTGTTTTGCGGAGAGAAGGACGAGAGGCGCTCGTAATTACCGGCGGGCTCTAATTCGCTTGGTGCAGGTCGGGAACTGATTGGTGGTTGCTCTGCCGTGTGTCTCTCCGGTCGGCGGACGAATCAGATCCCGCCTTGCATCAACTGAATCCGAGACCGACAGGTAGATTAACTTGTGTCCATCTTAGCTTCACTCTGCTTTTGCTTAGATCAGCTTGCTGCTGCCATTCCTCAATCTTCACTTGGATTTACCTCCTTTTTCACTTTATCTGATTGCTAGATTTATTTTGAGCTTCCTTTTCTCTGGATCTAATTCAATTTTTACTCTCTTCTTCAATTAGGATATATTTTTTTCTACATGTGCTTGTCAGTCTGGATTCAGAGCTAAGCATATATACATGAACATGAAATTATGAATAATTTTATTTTGAGATGACTAGGAGATTCAAATGCTTCTTAGATTTTCATCTCAACTTCAAAAATATGATAGAAAATGAAACATTGATTCTTGTGTTTTCAGGTTCACAAGAACTGACCGCCATAGTCAGGAGGTTCCACTGTAGTGAAATTAACTTTGAGTTTTATACAGGATTAGGAAATTATAAATGCTCATGTGGTGATTTTTTTCTCCTAACCTTTTTATAGCAATTTCTAATAGATATTCTCACTTAGCTGCTCATGTATGATGAAACTTATCCTGTTAGAGAATGGATTAACATTTATTATTTGCTCCTTTTATGCATTCTTTTTATGGATCCGCTTCCTGTATATATCCCAAAAAAATGATTCTAAGCAGTGTAGCCATTGAGTCACTAGCTACCAAAAGCTTTGAAAGCAAATCTGATAGTTTGTTTTGAATTGCATCTCATATATACCATGTCTGAGCATATATAGTTAGCAATTTTGCATATATGGTTAGAACTTAACATTTTCTTTCATGTAATGTGATGTATTAGTTTCTATTTTGTTATTCTTGTTTGATGTTTGTGATATGTCTATTATCACTTGTCATTAACTTTGGGTTTATCATTTTGATGATAGACTATTTACATCTTGGTAATGGTAAGGTTCTTCAGTCTATTCGTTGCATTTCCTTATTTGCAAAAGAAGAGAATATCATTATTATAATTTTGTCAGTTTGTTTTGCCGTGTATAGTATTGTTGTACATAGTCTCTTTTTTTTATATAAATTTCTCTTTATGTCCTCTCTACATCTAATTTCTTCCTTTAATTAGTTGATTAATGTGCCTACAGTGTGTTTTTAAAAAATATTGTGTGTATAGTAGAAGAATCTGGAAAGAATGGAGAAATGTTGCTGTGAGTTGCACCTTTTTGTGATTTGTGTTAGATATGTTAAATAGATAGGTAGCTTGACTTTGGTTTAAGAAATGTTGATCCATTGATGAAAAATTGAAAATGGTATTATGATACTTACTGTCTTTATTTATTTTATGGGTTGATGTACACTTATGGACACTCATATTCATATTCTAGCTACTTGATTTTCTTCTCCGGTGTATAAATATCTGATTATCTATTTTGCTGATCCTGTTTTAGAGAAAACTTAAGAGTTTTTGTGCATGCAGACAGACATTCATTTGTACTTGTGGAAAGAGGAACTTGTGTTTCCCAAGAGGTTAATGTTTTTCTGCTGAAACCAAAGGTGTGAGCATGAAGCTTTCCTTAACATAACACTCTTTATAACTGTCTGCAAAATCTCCAATTGTCTTCCATTACACCTTGTTTCTGTAAATCCTGTGTTCTCAAATGGGTACAGATTCCTTATTTTTCTCATACATGGATGGTCAGTAAAGTTGGATCTGAGAAAACAGTTGCCATTCTTAGGTTCTGTCAAATGTCAAAGTTGCCACTGGAAATGTCATGTTTGTCAAAGATACCTGTCTAGTCTGGTGTCTGCCCTTTGTATTGCTTTCCTCATCAGCCAGTCCATCATTTTTTCTTTTTTTAACTGCTTTATTTCCTGTTTGGTATAGATAGTCAACACAATCTTTGTCCTTTTCCACTACTTTTCAAGTTACGAAAAAGAAGATATGGAGGGTGAAATACAACTGTTTGTTTCTTTTCTTGGCATTGTGATTGGACAGTTTTCTTTGTTTCTGTATCATTTCCTTGTTATTTAATGATATGGGATGAATGTGGAAGCATTGAAAGGGATGAATCTGGTCATTTTCTATCACAGTTGTTACTTAGGTGAAATATTCAAGATGGCAAGATATTTTACTTTGGGGGCTGATCAAGTACATTGCATATATATATATATATCGGGTCGGATAGACCCGATTGGTTTAGGATCCGACTCAGTCTCTGTTGGGTCCAATTGGTTGTACTCGAGACTCTACTCGACTTCATGGTCGGGTAGTCGGGTTTGACTCGGTCAGGTGTAGGTTGAGTCGGGTAGAACTCAAAAGACACAAACGCTAACCCCCAAATCAAAACCCAATTTTTAATCTTAAATTTAAATCCAATCATAACCCAAAATTAAAATAAAAAATTGAATTGAAATTGAAATCGAGATCGAGAACTCAATTGAAACCTTAAACCCTTAATGAAAACTAAAATTTGTTCCCGAATTCCAAACAAGTGAAATCATAATTGAAAAGTAAATTTATAATCTTCAAATTACAACTTTAAACCAAAATTGAAAATGAAATCGGGACAATAACTAAACCCGAACCCTAACCCCAAATCAAAGTTCCTAATTTGTTCTCAAATTCAAAAGTAGAATCAAAATTAAATCCCCAAAATTTACTCTAACTTGAAACCCTAAACCCCAAAATTGGTAACCCTAACCTTCAATTTCAAAACAGTAAATCAAACCCAAAAGCCCCAAATTAAAACAGAAACCAAAATAACCTCAATTCGTAACCCTAACCCCCAAAGTTAACCCCCAAATTTGTAAACCCAATCCCCAAAATCATAACTCAAAAACCCTAAAATTAACGCACAAATCGAAATACTAAACCCAGAAAATGAAAGATGAAGAGAAGAAACCTTAAGCCTAAAATAAACACATAAAACAATTCTCACTATTACCGGAGTTCCATGCATGTCGTCGGTGAGTGAAACTTGAATCTCCAGTCTCCAACGAAGAATTGATCCGTTGGAGATTCCTCTATCCACCATCGGTACTTTATGGTGGATGAAAGTCTTCTCCAATAGATCGATTCACAACAGAGAGAATTTGATTGTGAGAGACAGAGAGTAGAGGGAGAAGAGACAAGAGGGAGGGACGATGAACGAAACGAGAGTAGATGGAGAAGAGACAAGAGGGAGGGACGATGAACGAGACGAGAGGAGGCCAGAGGCAGAGAGGAGACAGAACCAGACGAGAGACACTCGAGAGTTGAGAGAGACGAGTCGAAGACAGAGACATGCGAGGGTTGAGTTTGAGTCGCTGAGAATGAGATGTGTGTGTGTGGAGGAGGTTGTCACATCAGCGAAAATCAACGACTGAGATCAATGGTAAAGAGTGAGATCAATAGTATACATCGGTCGGTGAGTGAGCTCTCTTTCTCTCTTTTGAATCCCACATCGGAAGCGTATAAACATTTTAAAACGTTTATAAGCTTCCGTGTTGCTTTGGTTTGCAAAAGCGAAAGTTGGGATGGGTTGTGCTCATTAATCCTAATGGGCTGGTTTGGGCATAGGCCTAACGATAAATTATGGGTTGACCCTTTGTGTGAAGTATTGTCGGGTGAGTCGGGTTACTCGGTGGTTTTGTAAATCACAATCAAGACTCGACTCGACTCAACTGTCAGTCGGGTACCGGGTAAAAATGAACATCCCTAAATATCATTGTTGCTGGAAAAGCAAAGGCAGGAAAATTGAGCATGATAATTTCTTAGGCTATTCTGTCATTGAAAATCAAGAAATATTTGGTAAGCTAGGTTGTTCTCCTATTGTGAAATTATTCAGTAAGCTCAAGCCAAATTTATAAGACGTCAACGATGGAAGGCTCCCTTAGCTCTTGCTTCCCATCCCTCGATTCTCTTGGTTTATCGTTGCCACCTCTCTTCCAACTCTATGGAGCGTAAAGGCACCAAAGGCTGCATTTCATTCAGTATCTCCCTCCGGACTCCCAGATCTTTCTCCTATCAAAAAGAATTCAAGCAGCCTTCATGTCTTCTCCGACTTCATTGCAAGCACCAAAAGAACTTGGGATTTTCGTACATCCTTCTGTTTCACATTTAATGTCAATGACACATACATTATTCATATATTCCAACAAAGTTAGGTGGACAATGCATTCGTTCTCCAAACCGTTTCTTTAGGCCTTTTGTTTTATTTTTTTCTTTCATCTCTCTTGTATTGTTATTAGAGTTTTTTTTCCAGCTTGACAGTTCTATTGTTATTTTAAAGTGAAATTCCCGATCACTACTTTCTACTATGTAACTTTTACATGCCACTATCCTCTATTTTTATTGTTGCATGCACCACTGTATGGTTTCATTCAGTTGTACCGCCCATCACACAGTTAAGTTTGATGTAAAATGTTCATAATACCTCTATATTTAAAAATTTCAAAAATATATCTGCTGAAATTCTTTTTTTAAATATTTTTTATCACATAAATAATAAAACATTTATTTCAAAATTATTTTTTCTTAAATGGGTTTTTCAAAAAAAATATTAAAAATAAAAAACCACTTTTAACAACGTTTTTTATTTTTAATATTTTTAAAAATATATAAATAATATTCAAATCAGTTTTTTTATTCCATAAAAAATTTAAAAAAATAAGTTTAAAAAATTTATTTTTTAAATACAAAGGTACTTTAGTCATTTAAATATTTCACTTTCAAATTTTATTAAATGACTATACCATTGTATTTAAAAAATGAAAAAAAAATTATTTGGTTATCTTATTTTATAAAAATATTTATGGAATTAATAATAAAAAACTGATTTGAATATTATTATTTTTTAAAATAAAATTTAAAAATAAAAAACTTTGTTAAAAGTGGTTTTTTTATTTTTAGTATTTTTTTGAAAACCCCATTTTTAAAAACAAAATAATTTTGAAATAAGTGTTTTATTATTTATGTGATAAAAATATATTTTTATAAAAAAGGTTCAAAAGATATTTTTTTTAATTTTTGAATTTTTAATATAAGAGTATTATGAACATTTTACCTCAAACTTAACCCTTTGATAAATGATGTAACTAAATGAAATTATACGGTGGTGACGTGCAACAAAAAGAATAGAGGGTAATAACATGTAAAAGTTCATGAAGGTAGTGATCAAGAATTAAGAATTTTCCCTCATTTTAATATGATCATTTTAATCCTTGATAAAAAAAATAGGAATAGCAAAAGGATTTTACCACCAATCGGGATTCACGGTGTAGAGAATTTTTCTAACCTCTTTCATTATCATCTCTTTAGAGCAAAATATTGTGAACATGATGACTCGGCGTCACAATTCGAAATCCATCTCATTACCATCCATAGTAAGGAAGATAATATTAACTTCTTAGCAATGGCTGATTTAGGAGGGTTTTCTCCACCCCATCCCCGACTCAAAATGTTATTAACAAGTATTATTTTATAAAAAATTACAGGAAAAATTCCACTTAGCTACCCTGTATTATATCGGGTTTTTACTTAACTACACCAGAAGATGAAATTGGCTTGTGAACCCCCTGAACTTCCCTAACGTGTCACTTAAACCTGACAGTGTTAATTTTTGGTCATGTAACAAGCACGAGTGTTCTTTTTTGTAAAAATGCCAGGAATACCCTTCTCCCATTTTTGTCCGTTTCTGGTTTGAACATCTATGGCTAACCCATCTTTAATCACCTAATCAACCACCTCTATGTCCACCAAATCAACAACCTCGAATTTTGAATTTTTCTCCACCTATTTGGTTGCCGAGAAAAAGGAATGCATAAATTTCTTGTCGTGGTTTATGTTGATTTAATTTTTGAGAAACATTTATTTATTTTTCGTTATTTTTCTTGATTTACATAAGTTTGAGATCGTTCATTTGCTTTTCCAATTTTCCTTTAATGTTTCTCGGTTTTCTCGGCTGCCAAACAAGATTGATTTCAATATATTCCATTTTGTATGTGAAATTAAATTAAATAATATAAAATAAAAATTGAGAGAACAAAAACTTATCTGGATTAATTTTGCACCCATTAATCCTTGTTCGAATCGGTTAGCTGAGTTGTTAACTGAGTTGTTGTTAGGATATGCTCAACAATAAAGTTCTATACCAAATGCTATAGAGACATTTGTCTTGAGGAGCAACAATAAGCCTCCATCAAATCCACAATCAAGGATTCCCTCTCCTTCCTCTTCCTCTGCGGCGGAGACGGTCGCATCTCTGTCTTTGCCGTCGCGATTTTTGCCTCCTCCTTGGTCACAAAATCAAACTTGGTCACCAAATCAAAGTTCTCCGATTTCTACTTCTATTTCTCAAAATTTAATTTTGTTTCTTTAACGAGTGAAGACAAAGGTCATGCTCATGAGTAATTGAGAGGAAGGAAGGAAGAGGCTTGAATAAAGAGAAAAAAAAGAGCAAATGTCAATTTTGAAAATTTAATTGTTAGTTGATGGCATTTTAGACATTTTGCCATCAACTTAGCACCGTTAGGAATAAGTGACAGGTTAGGGAAGTTCGGGGAGTTCACAAGCCAATTTCATCTTCTAAGATAGTTAAGTGAAAAGTTGGTATAGTACAGGGTAGCTAAGTGGAATTTTCCCAAATTTATATTAACGGTGTATTCATTGAACCCAGTTCAAATTTGAACCAGTGAATGCTAAAAGGCATGAAAAACATAACACTAGTATGGAATAGTTTATGTGATTTGTGAACCAGTTTAATAATCTTAGTAGGCGCTATTTATTCCGTTCTGTTATGGTTGTTGTAGCCTTTTTCTGGCGTTCTATAAGGTGAGAACTTAACCATTTAATCCTCTTGCATCTAATATTTAAACAGCCTCACCATCTGTTTTTGCTCCACAACACAAGCTTATAATATTTTAGATGATAGAAGATACTCAACTAGTGTGTGTTGAGCAAGATTTGAAGCTCAGCCTAGCTAAGGCTGCTACACCATGGTCAAACCAATATCCTTAATGTTATTAACTCCATAACTTATGAATGTTACTCCACCTTGAGAATCAAGGCATCAGATGGGATGTTATTTCACCTGGAGAGAAGCGGAAAAAAAACATCAGAAATGATAAAATATTATCTTAGTAGACATATTAGTACTTACACAAAATCACCAAATCATCTATATATATAACTGTATCTATGTACAAACGAACTAGAAAGTGCTAACATGCATTCTCATATCGTGCTCATGTTGACCTTGTTTCAATTTTAATGTTTGTATAAATGTCACTGCACATCATTAAATTGCATGTGCTCTAAGGTAGGGGCAACAATACACATTAATAGTAGAGGTACATGAAATTCTTGAGTTGAACTCGGCACCATCAAATTACTTTACCTTCTGAGTAACTCTATGTAACGGAAACTTATATGCTTACGAATACTAAGTACGATTATAATTCAATGCTCTATAGAAACCATAGGTTACGAGTTTACTATGCCACCCATTTGAAAATTATAAGTAACACAATGAACTGTCTTGATTTATAGACAGTCAGGTGAACCATATGCATTTAAACAAATAATGGTTTGCAGAACTCTTACCATGCATGCATTTAATGAAGTAGTCCAACTCAGAGAACCAAACTGTTTTCTGAAGCAAGGGAGGTGGTTGCTGATAAACGAAGAATGAAAACTGGTGATGATCAGGATCGTTTCTCGGCTTGGCCATCTCAACTAATCTCGTGTTTACTTCTCTAGTGGAACATGAGAGAGCATTCTCTCCAGCTAAAGCCAATCCTCGATCCCAGGCTGAATTTAGAACCTGCACAGGAAACTGAGAACCTGTTGATATCTATTCAAAATTATAGTATCCATTTAAGCATCAAACAGTAGGCAGTAACTAGAGAAAGAGAGAACCTTGCATAAAATTTTGAAAAAGAGGAAGACAAAATAAGTCGAAGCGTTTACCTGCCAACTCAAACCCTCAGTATCAGCCAATGCATTGTCATTTTCTACCTGCAATCCAGAGCAGACAAACTTCACAGTTACAGGGTATTTCTTAAGAGCCTCAAAAACTGGGGAGTATCCGTCTTGATTTGTAGGGTTGCAGTATCCAGCAGTCAACTCTGCCGCATGACTAGAAGTCTTGTACCACCAATAAACCGCAGGAACCTGCACAGGAACATTTCTTTTTGTCTGTTACGAAGTATTAGATGCCCATCTGACATACAATAACCTTGATTCTGAGAATCCACCACCACATTCCAGGGCTCCATATTCTACGCACAAAACATATCACCCAACTTTAAAGAGTGACGCTGTTTCACGTGACTACTATTGGAAGGGTCCTGCCCATACCTTTTATGGGTTAGAAAATCCTAACTTGCCAAATCAATTGATGTATTTGCAAGTGTAATCCAAAATTCAAAGAGGCATAAGATATATCAACCTCAGTGATTATAACCTATACATAATCATACTCAAGTATATGATAACCCCATACCAAGATCAAATAAACAAGTGTAACAAAGCCATTTCCCAAACAAAGAATTACCCTACAATTGGAGGGACTAATTCAATAACAACACATTTTAATGCATAAAGAATATAATATGCAGGCAAAGGCCAGATTAAATGTGACACTGAGGCTGCCAAACAAGCATGGAAGAGGAAGCAAGTCCTAAATAGAACATAGCCCTATAGAGAAGGTTGGTGTCAAGCATAAGATGTATGGGTGAAGCAGTAGCAGCAGAATGGTTTTGATGAAAATGATGAGGAAGGGAATGAGAATGCAGAAACCAAATTGATAGGGATGTACATGTATATGCACTTACATTCACAACATAAACAAGGGAAAATGTTTGCCATGGAATGAGCAAAATAAAGCTGATAAAATTAGTTAAGATGAGTTCAGATGCACCAGACCTTCACAATCAGTGCTACCTCCTCAAATGCAAGGCTTGCAAGAGACAAAACATTATCGACGTGATCTATTAGTGACCGGGCATACCAGTGAAGGAAAAAGCGCCCATAGTAGCTATCGTAATCACCTCGTTCACAGAAGAATCCAGTTTCATGTGGCCTAGAATTATATTGACCAGCATTATCAGGTCCTCTAGCCCAGAAAGAGTGCCCGCGCAATTTAGCTGCTTTGCGTAAATTGTGTTGCAAATATTTGTCATAGCACTGCAAAAAAGTAATGATAGTAGTAGGATGTTGGAAGTATAAGAACTAAATTGTATGGTGTTATAACAATAAAAGAAATCTAATAGAATGTATGACTCAGATAAGTGTCAAAATAACAAACACCCATTCAACTGACAAGCTAAATGGTTGTCTTCAATACAACCCATCAACTTATATGTAAATTTCGACGCATGCTAATGAGTCATAAATACTGAAAGCTCATATGATCCCAGAGGATCATATCTAGTTATATTTGCTGCACGTCAGTATTTCCTACAAAAATAAATAAATAAATAAATAAATAATTGGCCACATGGGTTTAGACATTCATGGATACCTGAAACTCACCAATGCCAGGATACTTCCAGCCCATTCTTTCTGAAAAGGAAGGGTATTTTAGCTCCCCTGATGCCCCAAGCCCTATTTCTACAGCAGAAATGAGTCCCTCGACAAACAGGTCATCAAACTCCATACGGAAGCTTCTCATTAAGTCAAAATATACCTGCATATATGGATAATGTTAGCAAGCAAAGGAAACTGATGGTCAAACATTTAATGAAAAAAATTGATGCATGGAACACATAAAATTTCAATAAACATTGCAAAAAAGGTAGAAGACAAGAGCAGTCTGCCTGTACAAAATGAATGAGAAAATGCCACATGGATTAATACCTCAATACCAGTTCTTCCATTTAGAACTCGTTCTCGGTCAATGCCAAAAGATAGACATTCTGTATTCCTCCTTCCTTCTCGATCAGTAAAGAATATATCCTGGTTGTCTTTTCCAATATCCAGAACCCACTGGGGGAGGGGTATCAGCATATCAGTTGGGTTGTTTTCTCCGTACTCATGAAACGCCATCACAACCTTCAGGGAGTAACATCAAAAGATATGAATCTATAAAGAAGAAGATGTATAACGTACACAGACACAAACTACATGTAGGGAATTTTTAAAGAAACTTATAGAATTTGAAACAAGGAAGAAAGAACCATATAAATTGACATATTCATATTCATTGAGAATCATCTTGGATTACGGTGGAAGACATGGAAAGAACAAAATAAACAGTGATACTTTTACCCAAATGCATCATTCTAAATCAAACAAGAGCAAGAAAAACAGAATTGCCAAAGGAGAGTTTAACTATTTGTATGTATTACATCAATCCAAATACGCTACCTGCAATTTTAGTTTGAACTCTCGGATGATGTTAAACAGATCCCTATACCCAGACCAGACATACTTTTGAGGAGTCCAACCTTCAACAATACCCCACCAACAATATACAACAATACCATCTACGTTTAAAGACTTCAAATGACTTAGCTCCTGAGTAATGCCTTCCGGATCAATCAACTGGCAGAAATTGTTGATAAGACCTGACTGTTGCAAAGTCCAAGGATAAGACAATTATTAAAACAATATAAGCAGATAATATAAAGAAAAAATGATGCACATAGATCTGAAGAAAAAATGCAAAACATTTGTTTAATCACTTACTGCAAGCTTTACATAAACAGGAACATATGGAGTATCTGAAAAATCATTCTCATGGTCCCCAGAGTGAACATCTCCTATAAGCTGCACCAGTTAATAACACGGTCAATCAGATGTGCACATAAAAGTGCAGTTGACAGTAATACTTAGATATGTTGCCATTTGACTTAATAAAATCCCAAGGGCCTAATAACTGACTCTCTCTCTCCTCAGTTGAATAAGATTAAGCACTTTGATGTACTCTAAAAGTAAGGAGTGAATAGAGAACGAACAATATAGGTCATTTCTCCCATTTAAGCAAGCTTAGGATGGGTTTGGAGGGATGACGCAGTTCCTCCATCTCCAGTTGTAAATCTACTTTATCAATTTCCTGGATAATTGTCTCCGACTTACTTCAGAACAAAATTAAGTACAAAAAAACGATCAACTGTATAAATGAAATATGAGGTTCTGTTTCTACACCACTGGTTGCATACAGATATTCCAATGAAGTGGAGGGGTACTCACCATTCTCCTCTCTCCTTAGCTTCTCCACTAATTTCGTGCCCTCCCTTAATACAGTTACCCTCTATCTTATCTAACAGCATCATGACTTAAGAGCTTTTGATCAATGAAAAGAGGGAAAGAAAGACTTGCTATGGCTGGCATAGGTTCATAAACAAGGAAACGGAACAAACAAAAACCTCAAAGAAAGTGAAAATTAAACGACTAATTTGATCGTTAGAAAATGATTAATGTTAGCAAACAAGATTGGTAGTGGACCCTAGTGCTGAGTTCATCTGGATTCACCAAAACCAGAAATAGATGAAATGCATCATCATGCACAAGACTGGCACAAAGTCGTGAGGAATTTCATACTAAATACGAAAACAGATCACAATCTCATGAAAGAGAAGAAGCAGCTAATAGATTTCATCTGAACAACGAAACATTAAGCTGCTGATAATAACAACGGAAACCGCGAATAATCAACAGAAGTAAGTACCTGATCTGCCTCCATGCATTCAACAGAATTGATGGGGCTAGCACTTGCATACTTGTCACCCTTGGTATCCCTCTCCGCGATCACAACAGAATCAAGGGACGCTGGAGACATGCTCTCATCAACTCGGAGAGCTGATGGTTGACAATCTAGCGCTGCTCTTACACTGCAACTTCTCAAAGACGCACCGGACAATGGACTCTCAATTGACCTAACGGCCTGAGCAACAAAATCATCACGACCAGTTTAAATGCAAAACTGGCCATATCTATGTGCAACTAAGATTCAAATCCAATGCTGCGTGTGATGTTGCCAAATTGGAGTAACACCAACATCACCACCTCAACAGGATCATAATTATGGAGCTCATGAGCAATAACAAAGATGATGATACAGGCATCAAATTCAAACGCAATAGAATATGCTGATCTGAACAAATTAGCTGAAAAACAGTGAGAAGGAGAGAGAGAGACCAATTGTGAGGGAGGCGGAGATTGACGGTAGGTGGTGCCATCGGGCTCGACGCTCCAGCCGGCCTCGCGAGCGAGCGCAGCAAGCACATCGTTCATGTCGGCGCGAGCGGGGAGAGGGAAATTGCCGTACTGGCGGAGGCCGGCGAGCATGCGGCTGGTGATGGCGCGGCGGTGGCGCTCTCGGAGCTTGGTGCGCTCCTTCTCCTTCTCCCTCTCCTTCTTTCCCTTGGAGTTGGGGCCCATGGAAGGCGCCGCCGCGGCGGTGGCGGCAAAGCCGCGGGGGCGCCGAGGCTGCGACTGAGGATTGGGGGTGGGAGATTGGAGCTGCTGGAGAGGATGGGGATGGGGTTGAGAGAAGTGGTCGGAGCTGTGGTCGCTTTGAGGGTCCAGATCTTGTTTCAGGTTGCTGTTCATTTCTGCAACATTTCACTCCTCCATATCTCCCACCCTCGGATGTGATGTACAAGATCAGTTCAACTGTTGACACTCTCCAAACCTGAATATCTAAGGAAGAAAAAGATAGATCTCTTTTTAATTACTCTTATGCCCCCACTACCCAATTCAATATAATTTGGAGTCGTTTTAGTATTATTATGTTTTAATTTTAGTTAAAATGACATTTTTGTCCACCTAACTATACTTATGTCCTTTTTTTTTCAGTACTCTAAATTTTATTTTAGGGACAACTTACTCCTAAAATACTAAAAATACCTAGCTACCTCTGACATTGAACCATAATTAAATCTCATCTAATTGAGAGAACTGACCCAATTTCGATATTGTTGAAAATACCAAAATGCCCTTAAATCAATTTTAAATTTTAAAAATCTACCTCTCTCCTCCTTCTCCACCTCCTCTCCTCCGCCGCACGATCATAAGCAAGCTCACGGTAGCCAACAACAACGTCGGCGCGACTATAAGAGCATTTGACGGTGGAGATGCAAGGCGAAGGAGGTCGTCGCCGAAGATGGACCGGATCTTGGAGAGGAGGTCGTCGCCGAAGATGAGTTGGAGCAAAGGGTACTCGCTGAAGGTGATGACCTTGCCCCTCAATGGATCTTTCGAGGGCTCTGAGAGGAGGAGGTCGAGAGCATTAGAGACGTCGATTGGAGTGTTGTCCATCGCCATTTTCCTTCGTCCTCTTCCTCATCCTCCAAGCTCTAATCCCCAATTCCACAGCTGAATCGAAACTGAATCGACGACCTAGAAATGGAGGATAGTAAAAGAAGTCGACTGTGTTCGGTGGGAACGCCGACGGCCCCAATAACGTCGTCGCCGAGTTCCAGTGGAGAATAAATTGGGGAAATTACCAAATTCCATCGTTCTCTGTGACGTCTCCAGCTCGATGGACAACACTTTAATTGACGTCTCCGTCGCTCTCGGCCTCATTCTCTCACAGCCCTCTGCCACCACATGGTCCACCGCATCGTCGCCTCCGTCCCCGACTGGTCCTTCGTCCGCCTCGCCATCGACCTCGGCAGCAGCATCCTCCTCAACGCCGTAACGCCAGAGGCTGTCGAATGAGATGCCAGAGGCTGCTGGAGGGCTGCTAGAGGGGACGTTGGAGGGCTGCTAGAGAAGACATGAATAAGATGATGAACAAAGAGGAGAGAAGGGGCATAATTGTAATTTAATAATTTATTTTCAGTTTTTAATTTGTTATTTGAAAAGACCAATATACCCTTAATTGTGAGATAAATTTGTTATTCACTTGAGGGGAAAAAGTAATTTCATATTAATTAAATTATGGTTGGATCTGGTTGAAATTCAATCGGCTCAATTTCAAGGGTATTTTTGGTATTTTAGGGGTAAGTTGTCCTAAAATGAAATTCAAGGTACTGAAAAAAAAAAGAAAAAAATGTAGGGTATGAAAGTGGGAATTTTGTACAGTTAGGTGCACAAAAGTGTCATTTTCCCTTAATTTTATGCCCAATTTTGTTGTTTTCCGCTAAACCTAACCGATTTTAAATAAGTTTTTTTAAGGATTATTAATATGATACAAATGTAAAAGAACAAATAAATCAAATTTGATTCTTATTTTTGAAAACCAACCCAAAGGATACAGTAATGACGGTCCGCCAAAAAGAATTCCAAAAACCTGGGTGGAGTAGACCTCTCACTCATGATCAGATCAGTTTAAAAAAGAGAGCATCTAACCAAAACATGAGCCGCTCTGTTAACATTATGCTTGAAAAACTCAGTAACAAAGGAGGATCTCGCCAATAAGAGAAGACGACAATCCTGGACAATCAAACCCCAAGGATTGGGCAGCATGTCGGCCTCCTAAATAGCAATAATAATGATGCAACGTACGTGGCTAGGAAGAACTCTTTATCAAGTTCGTTGATTCTTGCGAATACCAAAAGTGATAGATTTGAGGGAAACCTCGATTTTTATCAAACTTCAAAAATTACTAAATAACATAAACGTCTGACAGTGCTTAAATAGCTAAAACCTAATTGTAAAAAATGAAATCCTAAACTTATTGAAAAAAGGAAATAAATTATAAAAATTGTCAAGTGTCCGGAACTTAGGAAATTGCGATTTTGACCCCCAAGATGACCTCGGATGGCCGAAATCTTTTGTACATCATGGCGAAGCGGTGAATTTTGCTCAGAACGACGTTTCCGCCCAGAAAACACTAGTCTTTTGTCGAAATCTGACACTTCCCTGATTTACATTGCATCAAACAAGGCTCTAACAGTTATTTTTTATTCGGACATTGGTCCACTGCTTCTCTGTCGCCCACATGATCGCCTCTCTAACTGATAAATCTTCAACAATGGCTGGATACGCGAACTCTCTACCAAACGCGCATTTGGCCGCTGGGATCTCCCCCTGCTATCTCTCAGTATCATACCCACCACGAAAACACCCTTCGTGGAGTCCACATCCCCGTCCGTGTTAAGCTTAAACCCACCTCCAACCGGAGCTCTCTATCTCTAGGTCGGTGCTCTCTTGGGAGTCCTCTGGTGCCTTTGCTGGCTTTCCTTCCACTCCTTCCTTCTACACTTTTCGTTCTGTCTTCATGGCTGTCGGGTTTAGGCACGACGGATATATTTACGTTCTTTGGTTCCCCTTCAAATCAAAAGGAACATACTAATATCATTTTGCAGGGGCTCGATGATTCAAACAAGCCTATTAATTTGTGTGGATGATGTTAATGTTAGGCACACTCCAATAGTATTTGATGAACTGCGTGAAAAATTAATTAATCATGAACTTTATCGTCTAATATACTTCTCTTATTCTCTTGAGATTATCTTTAGTGATGGCTGGACATCTCCAACACTTTTTTATGATGGCTTGAAGTATTATTGTGTTTCTGTTGATCATTTTGCCATATATGTTTGGATATATCATTTGACATGCAAATATGATACACTCGCTGCTTTTATCAAGTTCAAAGCCTTGGTTGAGAAGTTTTTTTTTACAAAAACAATTAAAATTTTGTTCACTGATAATAACAACGATTATGACGTGTTATACTCTTTTCTCAGTGATCACAGTATATTACACGCTATACATCGCTTCCTCACAATCCAGAGTATAAATGTCTTTCTGAACGTCGTCATCGTTACATAGTTGAGACTTGTCCCTCTCTACTCAATCCTCGGGGATGCCCTTAGATCATTGGCCTCACGTTTTCTCTATTACATTTTGTAAGCTTTTTTTGTGCCATAGTTCAATTGTATTAGTCTGTAAATGTCTGTATATATTAATTATCGTTTGCCATATATACAATCGGCATTATATTACTTATGTGTTGAGTAATATGTTAAGTCTGATCTGATGTATGACCACCAAAGTAGTAGAACCATATATCTGTACGGATCACACTTAACGGGTCCCTAGCCAAATATGCTTCAATGAAGTGACCAAGTATGAGGATGATTCTTTATGGTATAGTTTTATTTACCATTAGGAGAGTTCCCGAATCAGATCATAGATATCACTCGGGTGAGTGATATTGGACGACCCGCACTGAATGATGTTGCATAGATACAGTCATAAACACATTCAATTGTGGTATCCTGTCGTCGTATCCTTAGACCAAGGAGTCTTTGTGATCGCTATACAGTAAAGAACCGCGTTTGATTTGCTCCTAATGTTGTCCGTAACAAGACTACCGTAACGGACAAGATTGGCACGGGGACGGATTGTATGAGTGATACGAAAGGCGGCTAAGGGATTTATCCCTCATACTACGTTATGAGATAGGTATCTGTTTAGGCCACTCGATAGAGATCAACTGAAGGGAGAGTATGGTCATGCCAACGATACGGGGTATCAGTATTCAGTAATCTCACAGATCGAGAAATAGAGATTGATTAAATAAGGGTGACGTCTATATGTCTTATGATCAATCTAGATACCGGGCGATTAAAGGGATAGCGACATGTACTACATGAGGTTAAATCGAATCATCGATCATCATGCGCGTCAGGTAATCACAACGTCTTACTAGAGGCCACTTATGATGGATCGGGTAAAATGAAATTTTACGCCGATCCGCCGACGATGGCATGAGACTAAAGGGTCACACACATAGGATATAGATTTTGAGAGAAACGACGAAAGATCAGGAGTTCGTTCGACGCGAGGCAAGAAAGGTCGGATAATAATTGGACCCGACACGGGCCCACATGGCTGAAGCAATTGGGATTCGGCCTATGAGGGCCATAGTGGCCACACAATCATCCAACATTCTTGACAAGATGGTGATTTGCCAAGGTATGGGCAAGGCACGGGCAAGGCATGGGCTAGTCATGGGCTAGGCATGGGCAAGTGGGATTTGGCTTGCGAGGACACTTTATGCCATGCTCCCATCACCAACTCATCCATCTAAAACCAAGAGAGAGAGAGAGAGAGAGAGAGAGGGCATTATGGCATAACACACAAAACACAAGAATAAAACTCTCTCTCCCTCACTCTTGGTAGTCTCGGTCGAACACCACCAATTGGTGTCTCCTCCATCATTTTCTCTCAGTCTTCACACACAACTCTAGTAGGTTGTGTGTGTACGGATCTTTGATCATCCTATCTGTGTGGATACTGTTAGAGAGAATATTCAAACGTGTTCTTCTTGTTTGATTCAATCAACCGAAGAAACTGTCTAGCTTTGTCCAGTTCCGGCGACGGATATTGCGTGAGGTTTAGCTCTCTGGTCCGAAATATGTTTCACCTGAAACCAGCGGAGGATAAAAAAAGAATCAAAGTTGTACAAGTTTTGTGAAATGGTAATTTCGCATTAGAGCCCTGGTTTCAGAGCTACAAGGCCGACAATCAAAGAACCCGGTCAGCAATGTCCAGCACCGTCGACCAAACTGTTTTGCTCCAGACGGAGGTCCTTCGATCCTAACTGGGTGAAATGCAAAACATGAAAGTTGTAGATAATTGGCTGGGCTTCATTATCCAGAAAGAACCGAAGCATTTGGAGATTTGTAACTCGAGATATAGAGCTTCAAAGTCACGTTTTTCTGCTGGGCAGATTCACGATCAAAGCGAAAAGAAATCTTGTGATTTCGTTTTTGCCTTGAGATTTAATGGTTTCATGATCTTGGACAGATTTTGGGTTATAATTGTTGTTGCTTCCGCTGCCATGACGTTTTGGTGAGCCCAAAATCACTACAGTGGTATCAGAGCACGGTTACCCTCTTAAATCTATGTTTGAATCGTTTTCGGTGTTGTTTTGCATGCCTTGTTGCTATAATATGTTTATTTCTTGTATATGATTTTTATATGCCATGAAAATGAAGTTTTAAACATATTATCAAATCTGGAAAATTTTGAAAAAAATTGGATTTGTTGGGTCTCCGGAAACGGGACTCTCGGGGAGCCGGAAAAGGGGACCGAGCGGGGGCTTCGGCTTGCCAGAGCAGGGCCGTGCCGAGGCCATTAGATGGTCACGGTGACGTGCTCGCCCTGCTTCTGCCCCGACAGTGGCCAGCAAGTGGTCGAGGCCGGTGGTGGAGGCCCGACGGCTAGGGTTGCCAAACCCTAGCGCGTCGGTGCGTAGGGGCTCGGCTCAAGTGGGTTTCGGCCCACTTGGTTTGGGCCCGGGTGGTTTGTTGCACGGTGTTTGATCTGTGGCACAAATCCGCAATTCAATGTTTTGAAAAATTTTAGATTTGAACGGTTTCGATAAACCGATTTTTCGAAAAGGTCTAGTTTCGATAAACCCGACCGAGCAACTTGGACATGAAAATTAAAACCAGAATTGCATCTTGTTTGACAATATGTTTGTGTGATAACATCTTGTATGATGAGATGATATGCATGGTGCATAGATAGTCCAACATCGTTTAATTGTACAGACCCTTGCCAAGAATTACACGGGTTGTAATTGGACCCAATTGCACGGGGTGAAATTGGATACATGTTCTACCTAAATAAGTGAATCGGAGCGGTGCGCCATAGCGTACTTCGATTCACGAATCATGGGCCTTGGTTTTAAATTCTATTAACTTAGAATCGAATGGTTGAAAGTTTATTCAGGATCTTCATAAATTTATTCAACTTTATGATTAAATTTACTTTCCTCGTGTAAATTAAATGGAAAATAATTCAACGAACGTGAATAGTTTGTTTTTGAGGCATATCCTCGAGAAGGGTAAGCTCAATGGGACAAATTATCTAGACTGGGACATGAGATATTATGTTCAAGTTAGAACGCAATGAATACGTCCTTGACCAGGCTATCCCTGGGGAACCAACACTCAACGCCATAAGGGTCGTTAAGGATGCATTCAGGAAGCGCCTTAACGATTCTAAGGATGTGGCGTATGTGATGTTAGGCTGCTTGGAGAGAGACCTCCAAAAGAAGTTTATGGAACTGTTCGATGACTCTTTTGCCATTTCGAGGCAAATAAGGATTACGTTCAAGAAGAAGGATCGACTCGAAAGATTCATCATTCTCAATGAACTCCTCTCCTGCAAAATGTCAGCAGGCAGCTCTGTTAGTCCCCACGTCCTAAAGTTGAAGGGACATCTCGAATACCTGACAAGACCAAGTCTTGGGATGGGACATGAGATGGCATTGTAGACTTCGTTCGGCAATCCCTTCCTCATGCATATAATAACTTCTTTATGAACTATAATATGCATGATATGGACAAGATCATCTCAGAGTTGTAATGAAATCGTGTAACGGCTGAGAAGAACGTCAAGCTTATACTAGGGGATGTTCTAATGGTCGGTAAGGGATCTAGCTTCAAAGCTGGAGGTGATAAGGGTAAAACCCCTATGCACGCGGTATCAAAGATTAGACTGGCTCGAGTTCCTAAACCTCCTAAAGTCGGGGAGGTTAAGGGAATCAGTCTGTTTCTACTGCCAACAGCACGGTCATTGGAAAAGAGACTGCAAGAAGTTCCAGGATGATCTGAAGAAGGGTGGTGGATCCACGCCTTCTGGTATTCTCGTTATTGAGCTTAATCTTTCTACTTCCGATTCATGGGTATTTATACCAGGCATGATTCTGTACGGATGAACAGAAACGGGAAGGTTGAAGAGATTATGGGAAACACATGGTGGACCTAAGAGTTGGGAACAGAATCAGGGTTGCCGCTGTAGGCTCCATTATTCTTGTTTTGCCCAGTAGACTTGTATTAGTACTTCATAATGTGTATTTCATACTTATGTAAGTTCTGATAAAGTCGGTGGTCTATACATATTGAATATGGAAAACTTAAGCTCATAATATAACATTAATACTAAAAGGTTTAAATCCGATAATTTAAACAAAACTCTAGTATGGCACTGTCATTTGGGTCGCATAAATGAGAAGCGCAATTCAGCACTTCACAAGTGCGGACTTTTAAGTCCATTCGAATTCTATTCGATGAAGGGTGCGAGACTTGTTTGATGGGAAAAATGACTAAAGCGCCTTTCATCAGCAGAGGTGAAATGGCGGGTAACCTATTGGGCCTAATACGCAACAGGATGTATGTAGGCCAATGAGTTCACTTGCCATGAGTGGTTTAAGTTACCTTATCACTTTTACTGTCGATTGCAATAGATTTGATTATATCTATTCAATAAGACATAAGTCTGACACTTTTGATAAATTCAAAGAGTTTAAAGAAAAATAATGTACAAAACCAGCTTAGGAAAAGTATTTAGGCACTTCATTTATATCAAAATGCATAATACTTGTCCACAGAGTTTCATGATCATCTTGAGGGATATGGGATCTTATCATAGTAGACTCCGTCAGGAACACCGCAACAGGATGGTGTGTCCGAAGGCTGGAATCGAACATTGTGGGATATGGTTCGTTCCATGATCAGTCACTCTGATCTTACAATCTCCTTCTGGGGTTATGCTCTAGAACAACCGCATTCATTATGAATCGGGCTCTGACGAAGGCAGTGGGAGGACTATAGATCTGGATGATATTCCAGAGGATGTAGTTTCTCGGGAACCACTAGAAAGCCATGTAGAAGAGTTGGAGCTAGAGCGGGTAGTAGAGCAGGAACCACCCACTACAGTTCTTCAGGACGGTCCAAGGCGATCAGAAAGGACCAGTCGTCCACCTGTGAGATATGGAATTTATGTGACTCAAAGTGACGATCTGGTATTGGTGGATCAAGTTGATAAGCCCACCACCTTTCGAGAAGCCATGGGCAGTACCAACTCTAAGACATGGTTGGGTACCATGTAGCGGAATTGGAATCTAAATTTTGATAAAGCTGATAATTAGTTCGACTCTATCAAGAACGAAGATGGGTCTTGCGTTTACAAGAAGACGGATGGAAGTAAGATAGTCTTTTTGGTGCTATATGTCCACGACATATTACTCATGGAAACGACATCCCAACTTTGCTCTTGACAAATGCTTGGTTAGGCGAGTGTTTCGCAATGATGGACTTAGGCGATACCTCTTACATCTTGGGGATCAAGATATGTAGAGATCGCACCAAGCGGGTCTTAGGGTTGAGTCAAAGCACCTACGTAGACAAAGTGTTGGGAGGTTCTCAATGCTTGAAATAAAAAAAAGATTCTTACCCATCTGTCATGGCATAAAACTTAGCAAGACTCAGTGTTCGGTGACAACTGATGAGCGGGAAATTGATGGATGGAATTCAATGTGCTTCGGCTATTGGATCCATCATGTATGCCATGACATGTACGAGACCGGACGTCTCATTTTCCTTAAGTTGTACCAGTAGGCATCAATCCAACCCCAGTGAGGAACAATGGACTGCAGTCAGGGCAATCCTCAAAATTGAGGAGAACCAAGGATGCTTTTCTTGTATACGGGGAAGGAATGATGATGAGCTAGTCATCGAAGGTTTTATTAATGCTAGTTTCCAAAAGGATCCTGATGACTATCGGAGTCAGTCAAGATTTGTGTTCGTGTTGAACGGCGAAGCTTTCAGCTGGTAAAGCATGAAGCAAGACACCATTGCCGATTCTACAGGGGAGGCTGAGTACATTGCTGCCTCAGAAGCAGCAAGAAAGGCTGTATGGATCAAGAGCTTCATAACTGGGTTAGGCATAATTTCAAACGCGTCTAATTCAGTAGGCTTATTTTGTGACAACACAGGGGCCATTGCGCAAGCTAAAGAGCCCAGAGCACATAACAGATCCAAACATGTACCCAGGAAATATCACCTAATTCGAGAAATCATCGAGAGGGGTGATGTGAAGATCACTTACGTTGCAACAGATGATAGCACAGCCGGCCCTTTGACCAAGGCTCTTCCTCAACCTAAGCACGAAAAACATGTGAGGTCAATGGGTATAGACTAGGGCTTAGATTGGAACTAGGGGCAAGTGGGAGATTGTAAGCTTTTTTATGCCCTAGTCCAATTGTATTAGTCTGTAAATGTCTGTATATATTAATTATCGTTTCCAACATATAACATCGGCATTATATTACTTATGTGTTGAAGTAATAGGTTAAGTCTGATCTGATATATGACCTCCAAAGTAGTAGAACCATATATCTATACGGATCACACTTAACAGGTCCCTAGTCAAATATGCTTCAATGAAGCGACCAAGTATGAGGATGATTCTTTATGGTATAGTTCTATTTACCATTGGGAGGGTTCCCGGAATCAGATCATAGATATCACTCGAGTGAGTGATATTGGACAACCCGCACTGAATGATGTTGCATAGTTACAGTCATAAACACATTCAATTGTGGTAGCTTGTCGTCGTATCCTTAGACCAATGAGTCTTTGTGATCGCTATACAGTAAAGAACCGCGTTTGACTTGCTCCTAACGTTGTCCGTAACAAGACTACCATAACGGACAAGATTGGCACGGGGACAGATTGTATGAGTGATACGAAAGGCGGCTAAGAGATTGATCCTTCATACTACGGTATGAGATAGGTATCTGTTTAGGCCACTCGATAGAGATTAACTGAAGGGAGAACATGGTCATGCCAACGATACGGGGTATTAGTATACATTAATCTCACAGATCGAGAAATAGAGATTGATTAAATAAGGGTGACGTCTCTATACCTTATGATCAATCTAGATACCGGACGATTAAAGGGATAGCGACATGTACTACATGAGGTTAAATCGAATAATTGATTATCATGCGTCGAAGATGGCATAAGCATAAAGGGTTAAACATATAGGATATGGATTTTGAGAGAAACAACGAAAGATCGAGAATTCGTTCGACGCGAGGCAAGAAAGGTCGGATAATAATTGGACCCGGCATGGGCCCACATGACCGAAGAAATTGGGATTCGGCCCATGGTGGCCGACCCAATTGGTGGCCCACTTGTGGGTCCACACAATCATCCAACATTCTTGACAAGATGATGATTTGCCAAGGTATGGGCTAAGCATGGGCAAGTGGGATTTGGTTTGCAAGGACACTTTATGTCATGCTCTCATCACCAACTCATCCATCTAAGACCAAGAGAGAGAGGGAATTATGGCATAACACACAAAACACAAGAAGAAAACTCTCTCTCCTTCCCTCTTGGTAGTCTCGGCCGAACACCACAAATTGGTGTCTCCTCCATCATTTTCTCTCAATCTTCACACAAAACTCTAGTAGGTTGTGTGTTTATGGATCTTTGATCATCCTATCCGTGTGGATACCGTTAGAGAGAAGATTCAAACGTGTTCTTCTTGTTTGATTGGATCAACCGAAGAAACTATCCAGCTCTGTCCAGTTCCGGCGACGGATATTGCGTGAGGTGTAGCTCTCTGGTCTGAATTCCGTTTGACCTGAAACCAGCAGCGGATTAAAGAAGACTCAAAGTTATACAAGCTTTTTGAAATGGTAATTTCGCATTAGAACCCTATTTTGGGAGCTACAAGGACGGCAATCGAAGAACTCGGTCAGCACTGTCCAGCACCGTCGACCAAAATGTTTTGCTCCAGACGGAGGTTCTGCCATCCGAACTGGGTGAAAAGCAAAACATGAAAGTTGTAGAGAATTAGCTTGGCTTCATTCTCCAGAAGACCCGAAGCATTTGGAGATTTGTAACTCGAGATATGGAGCTTCAAAGTCACGTTTTTTTATGGGAAGATTCACGATCAAACCGAAAGGTAAAATCTTGTGATTTCGTTTTTTCCTTGGGATTTAATGGTTTCCCGATCTTGGACAGATTTTGGGTTATAATTGTTGTTGCTTCTGCTACCATAACGTTTTGGTGAGCCCAAAATCCCTACACATTTTACCTTATTAACTTTCACTTCAGTCATTCAGAACGTCACTCCTTATTTCTGTCTCATAAATAATCATCCTTCTTATGAGAAATTTAAGAGTTTAGGGTATTTGTGTTTTCGTGGTTACGACCATATACTAACCATAAAAATGTTATGAGATATGCTATGTGTGTTTTTGTATGTTATTCCAACACCCATAGTGTCTATCTCTGTCTTGATCCAATGACGAAGCATCGATACTCATCACGCAATGTTCATTTTGTAGGATCAGAGTTCCCTTATCACATCTTTAACAAGTATGATGCGCTAATTGTTGTTCAACCAGAAGACTGGTCAACTTTATATTATCTCTTCCCTTATCTCATCCATTACTAAGTCCTCCGTCTGAGATGTCTGCGGCTCGACCTACCACTCATGATCAACCCATCTCTTCACCTAACTCCTTTTTGTCTGGGACTGGTCTGGACACTACTGTCAACACTCATTTGGTTCTTATCCCTAATCTGATAAAGAGTCTGCTAGCCCACCTTAACCATAACATACCCGCCCCTTCTACTAGATCACAAAACAATATTTTCATGAAACCGAGAAAGATATGCATGTCTGCCATCTACACAAGAATAAATGGAGTTTTCCGAAAAAAACCTGCTAATAGGGAAAGACCACTTAGGGATAGAAGACATGTGGTTGAAGAGAGAGCCATAAAAAGGGAAACATATCCAAAAACTCAACTTCTTTGTCTCTACCTCCTTACCAGATATACCAAGAACAATTACTCAGGCTTTGAAACACACATAATGGTGTGTGGCGATGCATAAGGAGTTTAACGCTCTTCAATCCAATGACACCTGGACATTAGTCCCAACCTATTCTAATCAGAATATAGTTAGTTATAGTTGGGTTTTTTAAGTTATAGAAAAATCAAATAGTACTCTAGATTACTTAAAAACTCATCTCGTTGCTAAGAGATTTCATCAGCGTCTAGATTGGGACTACAACGAGACGTTTAGTCTGGTCATTAAGCATGTGACCATCCATATTGTCCTTACAATTGCAATAAAAATGGGTGGTTGTGTAATCAATTGGATGTGAATATAACGCTTTTTACTCCTTAGCTGAAGAGGTCTATATGGAACAACTACCAAGTTTTGTGAATCCCTCCTACCCAGATCATGTCTATTAGCGGAACAAGGAGATATGTGGCCTGAAACAATCCTCGAGGGCTTGGTACAATGAACTCCGATATTTTCTTCTTTCTTTGGGTTTTGTTAACTCCATTTCTAATGTGTCGTTGTTTACTTACCGTAGTAAGCTAACTACACTCTATACCTAGTGTATGTTGATGATATTATTGTTACATGAACCTTATCCTCTCCTGTCTGAGATCTTATTCTCAAGTTGGATGATAGGTTCTTTCTCAAGAATCTTGGTTCGCCGAACTATTTTATTGGTGTAGAGGTGCTTCGAACATCTGATGGCGCATTCTTGTCCCTGAAAAAGTATGTCAAGGATTTGCTGCTAAAATAACTCACAAATTTATTGAACGAACACTTTGTATACATTTACATTTACTTGATGGTGAAACAAAAAAAAAATGCATGTCAAGTTATTCACTTGTCTCAAGTAATAAGGTTCAATTTCTTGAATCATTTCAGTAATCTGCATACCAAATCCTTGTGTAGCCCACGCATTTTATCGCAATATTTCAAATATAGCCTCAAGACTATTATTTACAACAAATGTTTGTAAAAAAATTGCCCCCGCCAAGCTTAAATGGAAGTTCCCGAATCCAGAAAGATACAATTTTGCTCTTTTATTTCGCTCCAAACGACAAGTTTGTAGCATTCCTATTTCTTTCTTTTCTCGTTAAACAGGCAAATTGCTAGCTGTGTTTCTCCCACTTGTTTCTTCTCCTTGAAAAGTATCAATAACTTCCAATGCGTCAGGCCTCTGCGTGTCTGCAGATATCCCCGCGACAAAGTGGACATACCCTATATGCAATTTACTTGTTAGTGAAACAACCATAACACCACAATACTAAAAGCCTCACAAATAGGACACAGATAAGAGCTCAAAATGCTAACCACACACCATTTTAGCTTAGGATGTCAAGTTTCTCACATAAACTCTTCTAAAGATTCTACGTGTGCTGGTTAAACCAACCAAAGATTTTAGATAGGATTAAGCAACTCGATTTAGGCCACCTAAAACAATTTTACAGTGTACACAAATACATGCAATATTGGCAAATGCATCATATACCTGTGTATCTCCTTGAGCCATTTGTCTACGCATGTTCTGTGGAATTCGTGATGGCAAGGCAATGTCCGCATGCTGTCTCCTTCCTCATACTCCACAAGGCATATATAGCATCTATTGAATTTAAGGATCATCATAGAAGAAAAACATTTTTAAGACCCGGTCTAAGAAGCCAATTAGTCCAAAATATGGAATAAAGAAAACATTGAACATATAGAGATGTGGCTACTAACTACTACTAAAGAGCTGCATATAACTTATTCGAGACATCATGTCCCATATACTAGTTTTTGCAATCTGCAAGTTTTCGTCTATTTCTGCACTTATTTATTCTATTTGAAAGGCAATACATGACTAGATATCATCCCAAACCAAAATAAACATAATATATGAACCAAATGTTTCTACACCTAAAATGTTACTTCAAGACCCGGCTTGTGGAAGCTGCAATGATATGTGGCATCTCATTCACCACTGTTCTAATCAAGAGCAGGAAGGCTTCTTCCCACCATCAAGGAGAGAAATAAGTAATCAGATAGCAAATAATTTTTTGTTTAAACACCAACACTCACATCGAATGGATTTAAAAATTAAACACCAATGGGGAGCAAAACAAAGCAAATAAGTACTCACTGTGCATCCTCCTCATTGTGCTGCTTCTGCAACTTGGTGTACAATTTTACCGGCAAGGAGTCCACAACCTCATTAGGAGCAGGAACAGATCCCATTGGAGAGACCGAAGGCCGTGAGGACAAAACCGCAGATTGCTGATGAATTTCATCCAGAACCTAATTAAAGTATGCACAGAATATTCAACATGTATAGAAAAATACATATTTCAAAACACCAAAAATCAGAAGAGGTAACTATAATAAAACTACCTCAAACAAAGCTTCAGCCAACATAACAATTCTGGATATGCTAGCTCTGGCACTTGTGTCATCATTTGAATTTGCATCCCGGTTGTTTGCACGACATGTACAACTACCTGTTCTATGTTGACCAGATAAAATGCAAGACCTCTCATGTCCTGAGAGATTCTCAAAACGGTTTCCTAATCGCTGTAGAGCACGTACCTAGAGAATTGTGAGCAGATCACAATATAGAATGTCTTACATTAGCATGGTAAAGGAAGGGAAATAAATTGCAAGTAAAATTATTGTAAGACACCAGCCATAAAGGGTGGAGTTAGTGCTAATATCTGGTTGAATCATGCATTGTTTGCATTAACATTAGCACAATATAAATATAAGGTATTTCACATATGGTTGCAGTTTGATAGGACAACATTTAATTTAATTAATAGGAAGTTTACGAACCTGAGATCGTATCCTTCTTCTCCGTTCAAGGAAGTTTGATCGGTGTTCCAGCAGATCATAATATCTGGCTTCTCTTGAACGTGGAGTTGCATGTTCATAATCTTGGATGCCAAACATAGAGTTTGAAATACTAGAAGGAGAATAACCAGATCTAGTAGGTGAAATTCTAGCATTACTTTCAGATGCAGGTAGTCCTCCGAGACCAGCCCAATCTTGTCTCCTATTACTCTGACCAGCATCTCTCATTTCTCTATCTTGTTGCACAGGACAAAATGTCAAGTCAGAGGATGATGATCGACGGAGAACTCTGTCACGAAGTCTTCCAACACTTAAAGTTCGGCTAAAACGAACATTTCGTTCCATGGGTTCTCTACCTCCAATACGCCTATCAGAAATCCTAGAATCTACATTTTCTAATGCAGTGTGAATCCCCGAAAAATGTGAATTTACATCAGTCCCCACTCTAGTGTCATCACCATCTCTTTGATTCTCTCCCAAATTGTCAGAAGATCCACCGGACCTTGGAGTACCTAACTGAAAATGATCAGAGGTAGATTCATAATGCTGTGAGGATGATCTCCCAGTTAGGGGTCCAGGAAGCAAGTCACTTGGTCGTTGAGCTTGATATCTACTAAGCACACTACTGTTAGCCCTCACACATGGCCGGTCTTCTTCATTGTTCAAAATCGCAAGACTTGTGGAAGAAACAGGATAGGCCCTTGATGACCCTAAACTAATTGCTCTGCGTAGTCTGAAGCTTACATTACCAGGAATGAAACTAAAGCGAGCAAGGAAACGACTTGATAGGTTCAAGGATTGGGTAGAAGAAGCACGATCAGATGTACTATAAGTTCTAGAGGCCAGATCGTTAGCACTTGTCTGACCCCATTCATCAAGCTGAACATTAGAAGTTGTGCCTGGCAGTACATCAGATTGCTCAACTTTGTCCTCTCTGTAACAAATGATTTTCGCCTGACTGTTTTCTGTTTCAGTCTGATTTGTGCGAGGAGCCTCACTGCCAGTTTCTTTATCCTGACATTCACAAATCTGAAACATGAGTCACATCTAACAGAAATATGAATCAAACAGATTTTTCATTGACTTTTGAATAATCGTGAAAGTAACAATTCTGTCTTGCTTCAGTTATATTAGTGTTTCACCAATCACAGAGAATTATGATAAAAATTCAAGTGAGTGCAAATTGTGACAAAACAGACTGAATGTAAGCCGTACATTTGAGAGAGCAGGGCTGAGTAATCTTATAACTTAGGAAAAAGAGAAAGTGTCATATCTGGTTATTGGTATATAGTATACAATACAATGATCAGCATTGTATGACCAGATCAATACGGAGCAACAGTAGTGGTTATAAATAGTTAAGAGAGCTGTGGAGGGACGGGTTACCCATTACTCACTGTCTTCTTTAAAAGTTTCAACAAAAAAGGGTTAAACTTACCAAGTATGTGAATAAGAACATAGCTAGAATACATTAATGATTATACACCAGTGAGCTGTGAGTTCTATGGCCACCAGTAAAACAGGGTCCTTAAAGCTTCATACCAGACTCCAGCAAAGAGTATTAATGGTAGTTGACTGTAGCCAGAGACGAAAGCATAGGTGCAATTTAAACTTTGTCTTTCAAATTTCCAAAAACTGGGGTGATAGAAGCTTGTACTTCTTCGGTAACACAACATGCAATTTAGTAATTAGGTGATAATTGCATGAAATTGACATATCCATCTTAAAAACAAGAAATCTTGTGTGAGAGAGATTCATTTTAATCAATGGGGCTTCTGGGTGCCTGGTAAGCAGATTGAACGAATGACAGATTGACATAGAATCAACACAGGAAGACATCGAACAGAAAAATGTTAAAAATGAAAATTCACAATAAAAGTGCCAAAGAAATGAAATGCAGTAAACCAGAGAGAGAGAGAAGACATACATGGTGGTGGTGACTGAGACAACGGCGAGATCCAGAAGAAGGGAGACGAAGACAAGAGGAACGAAAAAGGCTGTTCGCTTTAGATCGAGCTTTTTGAACGCCTGTATTACCATTACCAGTCTTGGAGGAAGACGGTGAAGAAGAAGAGGGTTTGCTGCCACCGGATCCCATAAATGGCAATGTCAAACGGAGGATGGGTGTGGCAACAGAATCACAAGAAAAATGAAAAGGCGCTCATTGGCTTTATTGCTGTATAGATTTAGGTTTGAGATTGAGCTGTTGCTGCTGCTTCTTCAGATCTAGATGTAGATGTAGATGTAGGTGCAGCCTATAGGTTGCAGAAAGCCAAAGAAGATTGATTAGATTCTATTTTCTGAAACTGAGAGGGAGGGAGAGGTTCAAAGGTTGTTGCTTTGCTGCAGGTGCAGGAGGTTTTAGCTAAAGCATTAGCATTAGGCTCAACTGCACTGGGATGTGATTGAATTTCAGAATTGAAAGAGACAAAGCAACTAGCAGAGTCAGAGGGAGAGAGAGAGAGAGAGTAAATGAGAAAGCTTGCTACCTGCTTAAAGCTATCTTAGATACCTGTGCATATGACCTGTTTTAAATTCAAATTCAGCTAATATAATACTATTTTTACAATACTTAATAGTATTAGTATATAATAATAAATCAGCATCAGCATGTTATTAACTTATTATACAGACTACACTACAGAGTGTACTCTCTCTCATCATAACTCAGAAGCTCCCTCCCAGTTCCTCCTGTTGTACTGGGAAAATTCAAAAATCATATGGTCGGGTCCTATGCTTGCTACACACAGACAGACCACACCCTTCCCTAATAATACTAGCCAGCTACCACATATAGTATTCTATAGGCTCGTGTATATATATGACTTGTATGATTATAAGCATCATTGAAGTCATTATTTTCTAAGTATTGGATGTGGCCCATCTCTAAGTTTTATAATGAGTAAAGATGAAAATGAGTGGTATAAAGACCAAAGGTAGTAAATTTACTGAAATTTAATGACAGTTACTGGTAGACTAGTTACTGGGCTTGCTTCCCTGTAAAAGCCAGGAGGCATCATTATTCCCTGGTGAGATTTCTTGTGTGCAGTCAGAACCACAAAGGAATGCCCAAGTTTCGGATGGACAACATTAAGCAGGCAATCACAGTCTTGACTAACACCTCTTCACAACAACACTTTGCCCCTCACAACATGTGGTCCTATCCCCCATAAAGCCAACCTGCCACATGATACACACAATTAGGAGGATGTGGTTTCAGAAAGAAGAAAAAACAGCCACCTTCTTTGAGCTACTCAGTCTAGCTCTCAAGACTAACTGTAAAGTGTAACTAAAAGCCATCCCAACCCCATTGCTATTTTGAGACGAAGAATCAACAAATTCATTGATAGGTAATTTTGGAGTTGGAACTTCTAGATTCTCACAACTTGAACTAGTGTTGATATCTCATCTTCAACCAAAATGATTGAACCCACATGAAACCAAAATGATTGCACCACATTACAACAAAAATGATTAATGCTGTTTGCATAATAATAGCACCTTATCCGGCAGGTTTTGATGTGCTCATACAATACAGAACTGGACAAAAGATGCATTAAGGATGAATGCAGATGGCACATATGCTTGCAATATTATGTACAAGATGAACAGGAGATACAAACAATATATAGTTGATTGAGAGGTGGGAAGAGTTATAAAAAGGAATTAAGCATATCCAGCAAAGCAAATAACCATTATCTGATTTTTTTTGCAACTGATGATGTCATTACTATTGTCAACAATTAGAGTTTCCTTGGCAATTGGCATATCACTTTGAGTCCCTAGAAACTGAATTAAGGAAAATTGAAGGTCAATGTTTTTTTCATCATTGATTCATACTGTGTGCATTAGACATTACATTTGCAGCTTAAACCTAACGAACTTTGGTTTGGCCAAATAACATAGCTCTCTGGAGTTTGATGAAATTAATGACCCATGAGATTTTTCTTTCTTTGTATTCTGCACTGCAGACTGCAGGCAACATAAATCAACTTGAACTTAAGTGCTTCTAAATAGGAGTACATGAAACTCTATTCAAGTCAACGAGTGTTGACTATGCAACACACCTTCAAAAAGAGTAGATGATATATTTGAAGGTAACCAAGGTAACATGAATCTATAAGGAAAGGCCAAACATTAAGGACGCTTCTCCAATTCAATTGTAATACTAATGCTTTAGAAACCCTAACATAATTTTTATATCATGAAGTTTGAAATTGCTAATATACACCTTTCCAATTCGCATGTCAAGCAAGAAGGAGATACCAATGGAAGAAGTGGTCTTGAGTGAATCTTTTGAAGGCATTTATAGCTAACCAGTAACTACAAGTAGGCACCATGTTCACATTTGTAGCGATTGAACAACCAACCGATCACATCGCACAAAACAAGCCTTTCTCATGCTAGATTAAACTAAACGTAATCAAAGTCATCGCGCCAAGTACTAGCATCTAGAACAAAGTCCAATTTCTCTTGCATGAGTAAATTATTCATGGATTACCAATAATGTTCATGCACAATAGAGTGTAAACCTCAAATGACAGATCCAAGCTCAATGATAATAGAATATAAACCAATAACCATATGAAAAGCTTGCTAATGAATTTGAGATCGAGGTTGAGGTTAAGATTGTTTACCAGAGGAACGAGAGATCCAGTGCTCAGTCTGAAGCTGAATTGACGAAGAACAGAGCCAGCTTTTGGTGACTCAGCTCGAAAGCTTCCATGGCGTCGATCTGGAAATGCACAACATGCTTCGTTTAGCTACCGATCACGCACAAAGCCAAGACCAGTGATTAGGATCTCGACTCACGGAGAAGAAAATGAAAGCCAGTTGGCGATCACTCAGTCTCAGAGACTCGCCGCAGGGTTGAGTTGAGAGAGACTGAGACTTGAGTGGATTGAGCACCCGATGGGCCATCCAAAGCCCAGCCCACAAGCCACTATTACGATGATGGGCTCCATCAATGATCCCAATTAACAGCCCAACCCAAACTTTCATGTAGACCATGGGCGATATTATAGTAAAATAGGCCCAATTCACAGAGCGTTCCCTTGTAAGCTTCACGCTTCAGTTCAGTAATCCACAATCGCAGCACGCTTGACGCTTCAGAGCTCACGCACGCACGCGTCCGCCGCCGCCAGCCGCCGGTCGCCTACCGTCTACACCGCCGGCGAGTTCAAGCCCTCACAGCCATCTCCTCCGCCTTCAGGTTCCGGTCCTCCCATTTGGGGTTGGGTTTATTATTTGGTAATTATGTCTTCCCTATATTGTTCTTTGAATTTGAACTGAATTGTGTCACTGATTTTAGTAAAATTGAATCAATGTTCAAGCATTATTAGCTGTTGTTCATATTAATTATGAGTTTACAAGGCTTATTTGTGTCATTGTAGAATGTCTGTTGGTATTCTGATAGTTGGTAATTTTTGGAAATAAAAATGATAAATACTGGGTTCAAGCTTATTTTCTTGATTATTGTTCTTGCTTTAAAATACCTGACAATCTTTATGAAACATTATTGTATTCGATTCAACTTGCCCTCCAATTACAATAGAGGAGGTTTCTTTATATAGGTAACGATAGTAATATAAACCAAACTAGAAAACCCTAATACACAAACTTAAACCCTAATGGACTTAGCTCTAATGGGACTAACACAGTAATAACACTGATTGAAAGCCCCCCTCAAACTGATGTGGGTTAACCAACATCAATTTGATTACGAAAAAAACTGATGCAGTGATGGCACATGACGGTGAAGTGACGATGACTGATGCTTGAACTCGAAACACAAAGACAGAGACTTGAGCCTGAAGGTTTTGGGAATTTATACCCAATTCTGAAGGAGACCGGAGCCTTGTAGCTTTGGGGATTGATACCCAATATTGAAACCAAATACGGAGACCAGAGACGGAACTGGAAACCGATGTAAATACCGAATACGGAGACCATGGAGACCGAGTTGAACACCGAATACGAAGACCACGGATACCGAGTTGAATACCGAAGTAGAGTTAGATATCGAATGTGCTACGACTTTAGCACATCCTCCCACATTTAAGAGAGGCTAATAATAAAAACATAAACCAAATTGTTTCGAGAAACACCCAAATCATGTTAATGAAAAAGGAAATTGACCGAAAATCACAGTAACAAAGAGGTAGTGTAGCAAATCTGGCAGCATAAGAACTGAAAAATTCTGAAAATCAGATAGTTGAGGTCAGATGGCGGATGACTGATCTGGATGACGGATGGCGGATGCTGGATGTGCGGAGGACAGATCTGGATGACGGATGATCGGATGTCGGATGTGAATGGTGGATGATGCTGGTGGATGCCGGATGACGGATTTGGATGGCGGATGATCGGATGATGCTGGTGGAAGCCGGATGACGGATTTGGATGGCGGATGATCGGATGATGTTGGTGGAAGCCGGATGACGGATTTATAATGCCTCGCCCACCCGCTAAAACATAATTAACGAGTGGGTAAAGCAAAACTCGCTCAAACATTGAACTAAGATCTAAAGAAAATTAACCTTGCTCTGATACCATAACAATCTTTATGAAATGTTATTGTATTCGATTCAACTTGCCCTCCAATTACAATAGAGGAGGTTCCTTTATATAAGGAACAATAGTAATATAAACCAAACTAGGAGATCCTAATACACAAACCTAAACCCTAATGAGCCTAACATAATACTAACCCTGATTGACAATATCCAATTGAAATTAGGGATGTATAATGTACACACACATACATACATACAGTTAGATACCAACATTTTACAGAGTCCAAATGGGTTTTGGGTAGGGATGCTCGTAGTTCCCGTGCCTTATAGGTTAGTGATTATTTTTTAGTGTTTATATGTGTTATTCGATTCTGAATTCTCATGCTTGCTGCTATATACACGGACAACTCCTTCCATCTCCTTTTTTAGGTTTCAGAAGTGTATTGCTGAGTCAGTGAATTGTAGGGCCCTTTACATCTTTGGCTCAAATAGAAATAGGGGTTGAATTTGAGTTTTGATTACTTGTTTTGCGTTCTGTACCAGTAGGCAAACTCAAAACAAGTGAAAAATTGACATAGTTTGTATATATTATATTATCTTACAAACACAATACTAGTCTGCAAAGTAAGTGGTTAAAAATATTGAATTGGTGAAAATATTGAAGTGGAATCACAAATTCCATGAATGCCAAATTATAAAAAAACATCCTCCTATTCACAACATTAATATATATGTTCAGTTAACCAGAAAGAATGGGTTTTCAAAAGTGTATCAAAGTTGTTTTTGTTACTTCCATCTACCTCTTATGTTGTTGGTTAGGAAAGCTTCTAGGAATTCAGCAGCTAAATGTGTGTCATTGTGAATTCTTTATAGTTATATTTTGTTTAACGAGGCTTTTCCTCTTAAGGTAATGTCACCAATAAATTAATGGCCATTCCATAATCAATTTTTTAATCGGTCAATTTGGTATCTGGGTGGGCAATATCCACACCATGGTTTTGAATAGGCTCGTCTCATAATGGTCATTGAATCACGGTAGGTGTATGAGTCCTAGGAATCAATGTGTCATTATGATGATTGTGAATATCTTAGTAGATGAATGATTGTTTGCTAAGAGGAAGAAGCTTTGGCTATTGAGTTACGTCATTAATTCATTTAAGTATCTTAATTGTTATGAACATATGATTTTAATTGTTATCCATTTGACATTTTGTGATTTTATGATTATAGCTGTGATACTTGGTGAAATGTGTTTAAGATAATTTGGTGCCAAATTATTTCTAGTTAATGACTTTATGTCATGCTTCTTGTTGGCACCTAGTGACTTTTACAGCATTGCATAACAGATGCCGTAATCGTCATTGGATTTATATAATATGTTTGTGTTTGTGCTTGGTGATTGGTTGAAGTTTGTTTATTTTCTGGAACAGGATTGACTTCTTCGTACACAAAATGCCCAAAAAGAGTTCTTCGTCAAAGCAAGCTAAAGACACGAAATTGAAAGATGTGCCAGCTTCAGTTACGGAAGAGAAGAAGAACCCATCTCCGGCAGTGAAAAAACCCTGCAATGAGATTGATGCAATCTTCTCCGGTAAGAAAAGGAAGCTTGAATCTGAAAATACCGCCGGAGAAGCCACAGAGAGGCCAAGCAAAGACCTCAAGACAAAGAGCAAGCTGAAGAAGAAAAAGAGCAGAACTTTGCAAGAGGGTGCATTCCAGGGTGCACCTTCTCGGCCCAGGAAGAGAACTGAGGACGGGCTCGTGGTGTACACAGAAGAGGAGCTGGGTATTGGTAAAGGAGACGCCGGAGGCACCCCACTCTGTCCATTCGATTGCTCCTGTTGCTTCTGATCAAATTTTGTAAATTTGAAGTGTTGCTGGTTCATGTTTTTGCTTGTGCTGTTCATGTATACTCATTGGAGATAATGGTAGTTGCTATTTGCTTTTAACTAAAATTCCTATTTTTTGCTCTTTAATGTTGACAGCATAATGGTTAAAGGTGAACTTTTTTCTTCAAGGGTGCTTCTGATGACCTAATATTTACAGTACCATTCATGTTCCAACATCACATTTAGGTTGATTTGATCTGAACATTGAATTATGGTGATTACATAAAAATTGCTCCTTTGCCACTGAATAGAACGCATTGCACCATTCCATCACTAAAATATGGTTTTTGTTATCCACTTGAATTTCAAAGCCATATTGACTACCAAACTTAAGCAAGCTGTGTAGGACGAGGAAGTGTTCGTGGAAATATTCAGTGTTCTAAAAAATTTGGATTTCCTTGATTAATTTTTGATTAGTTGTCTATTAATCCTCTATAATTTCCGATTAATCCTTAAATCCAATCTATTTTTCAATTAGTCTCCAAAAAATTCTCTCGATTCGATTAGTGCCTATGGTTTGTCAGAAGACTCAAAATATTACCCTCCAATTCCATAAATGTGCCGAAAAATATGGAAGTGTCAAATAAGGAAGAGTGTAACTAATAAAACAGAAGGATTGAAATAGGGTTAAAATATAGAGGTATTAAGTCTCAAAAGCCCTAAACTGGAGTAAATAATAAAATAGCCGAGGCTGTATGTGTTGTCTGCGCACAAAACAGGGCTATGCATATGAGCCTATATTATATAGAACAGTAGTGAAGCATGATGCTCAAGCCTCTCCAAGCTCTTCCTAGCTTTGTCCCCACTTCCTCATTCTCTATTGCAAGGTAAATAATTATAATATAGTTTCAGTCTCCATCTCCGTTTCAAGGTGATGTTTTTATATGCTCCAATCGCTCAATTCAAGATTTTGATAGTTTCTGCTCTCTCTCTCTCTCTGGTTCTGTAATTGAGCAGGAGAGCTTGTTTGTGCAAGATGAGCTCATCTCCTCCTCCATCACCCGTCTGCCCCAAATTCGTCTCCGTGGAAGGAAGTGATTTCTATTCAAGAAGCAAACCTGATGGTATGAGACATAAATGCATGAATTCTTAGGTTTCATGATTTCCAGGTTAGGATTGATATTTCCAAATGTAATTGGATTTTACAGGTTTTCGATTTCGACTCGTCTCCTATAACATTCTGGCTCAGGTTCGCAACTCTGGCACATCAAGATATCATTTTAACGAGTGATAGTGAAATATTCATAAATTGTGTATGAAATTACCTTATTCCTCTTGTTCATTGCATGTGTAGGCTTATGTGAAGAGTTCTTTGTTCCCTCATTCCCCATCCCCTAGTCTTAGGTAAATCTCTTAACCTCAATTTCTAGTGCTTTGGGCATAAAAATCGAATTTTTCTACTCTATGTAGTTTTACTTGGATATGCGAGTCATGAAATCTTCTATGGCAATCATTTTCTTGAATCCTTTATCGCTCTCAATGTGGGTCTGTGGTGTGGCCATAACCCATTTTTGTTGTCCTAAATGAGGACACCTTAGTAAGCCATAAATTTCCTATTTTTTGAGGTTGGACATTGTTTGTCTTAGTTTTGGATGTTCCGCCTCCTCATTATTCGACGTCAAAGAAATATACTCCGCTAATGTATTTCAATTGTGGTCGCTGTAGGTGGAAAACTCGTTCTCAGGCAATTTTGACAGTTCTCAAAAACCTCGAAGCTGACTTCCTATGCCTACAGGTTTCTTAGCCCCTCAAAGCATCATATGAAAAATTGGTATGATGTTCTATGCTCTTTTGTTATTGTTGTCATTGACATACCGAGCTTCGCCAGGAAGTAGATGAATACGACACCTTTTATAAACCGAACATGGAGAGCCTTGGGTATTCAAGTATATATATTAAGAGAAATGGGAAAAAGCGTGATGGGTGCGGCATATTTTACAAGCCTGATAGGTACACTATAAGCTCGTGTTATTTCATACAAGTTAGCAGCTTTTATATGCATATCTGATATCCCTTTAACATGCTCTTGTGAGACATACTTCAGTGCAGAGTTGGTTTTAGATGAGAAAATCGAATACAATGATCTTGTAAACTCTGTTCTAGATGGAACCTTGTCAAATGATGACACACAACAAAATAGTGTAGATTCTTCAGATAAAGAAGCTGAACTGAAAAGAGGTGATCTTCTGGCTAATCCTTTTGATTTCACTATTGCTACAGTAAACTAAACTAAAAAGTCAAAGAAAATGAGAGTCAAACCTAATTTTCTAAATATTTTGAATAGTAGCCTAAATTTCCAAATATTTTAAATAGTAACCTACTTTTCCAAATATTTTGAATAGTAACTTATTTTTCTAAATTACATTATTTTTGAAAAAAACCCCAAAAAATGTTACAGACTTTATTGTGGTTTCACTTTTCAGGCACATGCCCAGAAACTACTCCAGAGGGTCGTGGTGACCCTAATGATCCTCGCGTTAGATTGAAGCGTGACTGTGTTGGAATAATGGCTGCATTTAGACTCAAAGATCCTTCACACAAACTTGTTATTGTTGCAAACACACACATTTACTGGTAAACTGATATATTCAGGGTTCATGCGTTCACTGGTTACATGTTTTTTAATCTCAGCTTCATTCGGTATATAATCTTTAATATATTCATGGTTCATATGTTCACTGGTTACTCAAAGGATTTTCTTATCGTTTATTCTTCAGGGATCCAGAATGGGCGGATGTCAAGCTTGCACAAGCTAATTATCTTCTGGCACGTCTAGCTCAATTCAAAACCGTAATATCTGAAAATTTTGAGTGTACACCTCCTATCATTGTGGCCGGTGACTTCAATTCAACGCCAGGGGATAAGGTATGCTACTTCAGCATGTGTCTTTCTCAAAGTATATTTGCTACAAAGGTTAGTTTTAAACCAAGCAAAATCTGGTAAAAACAAGGGAGACTGGCAAAAAAGTGTTGTATACTATCAAACTTTTGCAAGAGGGTGTTGTATACTTTGTTAATGGCATAAATGTGCCGTGAACTTTGATTTTTTGGTGCAAAATGTATGTATTTGTATAAAAATGACGAAATTGCCCTTACAATTAGAATTAGTTTTAAAAATAAATATTTTAAAAAAAGTTTCTAAAAATATATTTTTACTAAAATTTGTATAATAAAATTTTGTAATTTAATTTTTTGGTTAAATTATTTTTAAGTTACAAATTATTTTATTAAAATCTTAATTTCATGTGAAATTTCGTCGTTTTTGTACAAATATACACATTTTGCACAAAAAATCAAAGTTCACGGCACTTTTTGTCATTAATAAAGATACACAACACCATTTTTTCATTTTCCCTAAAAACAATATTACGCTGCTAGATGGTATGAACGTCTAACTTTAGAGCCAATTTTGTTAATTAGTCTTGGTTGTTGTGTGGTAAATTCCAAGTATGTCATAGGTTCTGAAGTAACATGCACCTTTCGTGTTTTTTAAAATCGGGTTTTAAGTATTTCATGTTTATCTTTCAGGTTTACCAATACCTTGTATCGGGAAACCCTTCATCAGTACCTGCAGAATATACGGAAGAGCTTCCCATTCCTCTGAGCAGTGTTTATGCTCTTACACGAGGAGAACCGGTGTTCACAAACTGCACTCCTGACTTCACTGATACTCTTGATTACATATTCTTTTCCCCTTCTTGCAATATTAAACCAGTCAGTTTCCTTGAGCTCCCGGAACTTGAATCATCTGATATACTCGGTGGATTACCAAACTACCACCACCCAAGTGATCATCTACCTATAGGCGTTGAATTTGAAGTGGTTGACGCGTAAAGTTTCATATTCGGTAAGTTACAGATGACTTGAAGTTGAAGTCGTTTACTCTGCATTTTCTCATTGCATTAGACCTGATATTTCAAAATTTTATTCTCAGCTGGTTCATCTGTGTGATACAATGCATATGTCGCTGTTTTCTTGGATATGCTAGCACACACGATTTCAAAATTATATACTCTAGCAGCAATCAAATGACAGTTGCAACCAACACTGCATACAAGATTTTGCTTTTGATGTAATTGTTTGATGGTTTTGATCCATCATATGAGGAGGGGAAATTGCAAAAAAGGTGGCCTATTATATGAAACTTCTGCAAAAGGCTGTTGTGTTGTTTGTTAATAGCAAAAATGTGATATGTTGTTTGCATTTTTTTTGCAAAATGTGTAGATTTTTATAAAAATGATGAGGAACTAAATAATATTTTAAAAGTTTTTCTGTTTTTATCTTTTAACTAAGATTTGTATGATCAAATTTGTAATTATACTATTTTTAAGTTAAAATTATGTTATAGAAGTCTTAATTCTGAATCTCATGGGTAATTTCATCATTTTTAAAAAAATACACACATTTTGCAACAAAAAAAATACAAACAACCCAACACCCTTTTGCAAAAGTATCATATAAAAGAGCACCTTTTTGCAATTTTCTCTTTGAGGAAAGATTAAAGAATAAACAGGTTACAAACAGCAATCAAATGACATTTGCTGAGAATAAAATTTTATCACACATTTGCTGAGAATAAAATTTTTATTCTCAGCCGATCAAGGGTAGTTAGCTCTTGTATAGATTTTTCTGCTTAGAGGTCAAGTTAGAATGTACTTGTCCTGTTAAATAAAATACCTCTTACATAAGATAAGGAAATTATTATACTGATGACATGCAAATGTGAAAGTACAATAAAATAAACAAGATTATGACACCATAACTACACAGCAAACACAAACTTATAGTTGGATTAAGTGAAAAATACTGCTGGAGCATGCTATGCGGCAAAATGCGCAGTAGAAGGAACAACAGGGATTGAAAAATACGGTTGACACTGTAGTGTCTTGTTTCTCTCCCACGGATCCTCCTTGGTAAATGCTTTGGTCTTCCTTAAGATGTAGCTTAGAGCAGATACAAGGTAACAAAAGCCTAAACGAGGAGGCTCTTGTTCCCAATGACCACCTTGCACTTTTCTCCTCTGGAGCTTAGCCTTCCTCGACCTCATAATTTCTCCATCAGCGCTTATTTCCTCTAACCCAGCCAAATGACATCCCAACATAACATGTTTCTCTTTGTTTAGGTGATGACGATTTACTCGGTGTCTGGATTGCAAGATGCTGGCTGCATTCTCTTGGTCTGGAACTTCGTGATTAAGCTTCTTGCTTGTAGCATGGCGGAAGGGGGGAAGGCAAACGAGTTGCGTGGCCATAAGGTAATTTTTTTTTTGTGAAATTGTGAGGTGAAGAATGGAAATGCCTGGATGCTTTATATAGCGGGTTGAATGAGCTCAGTAGGCCTATGCGATGAATTCTTGATGCTACTTGTCATGTGCAAGTGTAGGACCAAGTCTTAAAACTTCTAAGGTTGAGAAATATCATTTTCAGAAACATTCTTAGTCGATAATTGTGGATTGAATCGTATTGTTACCTAATAAACACTGAAATTTGTAATTCTGTTAAACTGTCAAGTCCTTAGTGATTGCACACAAAGATTTAGGAGAGAAAGGATGCCAAAATTGTTCCAAAGGGCTGTTTTTTTTATGAATCCAAATAAATAGATTTTAGTGAAGTTGAATGTGTTTTGCAAGTGATTTGTGTAGTTAATGAGTATTAGTAGTTGCACATCTCATTGGCAAGTGACAACCATCTTCAGTTACATGAAAGTGAGGCATTTTAGTAACAACAAGAGTTGAAAGAATCTGGTGTTGGATGTGAAATGGAGGGATGGTTATGGTCTCCTGACTCTGTAAAACTTGTGGTGTCAAGTTGGTATGGCTCGATTCTCTGAAAACTAACATAGAACAGCAATGGCAAGTGATTTTGGGACCATTATACCCCAAAATAGAAACATAGAGTGTCCTTGCTGTATGGGGCACTTCATGATCACACCATCACTTTCCTTTACTTTACTCTAGAAACTTCTCCACTGTACTAAAACCTGATTATCAGATCAAATGGATCAGTTAAGTTAGAGAAATGTCCCATGTGATGCATCCTTGCCCTACTTTGCATCTAATAATGAAATATCGATTCATTCATTGTACGAGTAGAGTAGTGTATATATATACCAGTATTTGAGAGAATGCTCAGTTTGCAGTGCGTTTAGACGCTGAAATTGGTCTAAAAATCAAAGAAAAAGCTGGTGATGACACACTGATAAGGACAAAGCAAGAGTTGCAAATCACTTTTAAAGTTACACTTGCTGAAGGCATGCCTAGGAAGAAAATTCTGAGGCCCTCACTATTCATCATACATCTCTTTGTTTTCAACTGTCATTCATTAGAGCATGTATGCATATATCGGAGATTTAGATAAAGATGACTGAGGAGTTGCATTAGAAATATACATTATTTTTTGAGAAAATGGTGAAAAACTGTTGTATACTACTACACTTTTGCAAGAGGGGTTGTGTGCTTTGTTAATGGTAAAAAGTTACATGACTTTTGATTTTTTGTGCAAAATGTGTATATTTGTACAAAAATGACGAAACTGCTCATGGAATTAAGAATTAATATTTTTATGAATAATTTTAAATCAAAAAAAATAGTTGTTCTAAAAAATTAAATTACAATATTTGATTATACAAATTTTAGTTAAAAGATATTTTCATAAAACTTTAAAAAATATTTATTTAAAAAAATTAATTCTTACGTTAAAAGCAATTTCACAATATTTTTACAAATACATATTTACACAAAAAAATCAAAGTTCATAACATATTTTTGCCGCTAACAAAGTACACAATACTCACAAAAATGTAATAGCATGCAACATGTTATTGTCATTTTTCATACAAATATACATTATTGGTTGCTGTATATTTGTAAGTAAAGTGAAGTTGAGTATACATCACTCTCTTGTGAAAAATATATGTTATTTTTCACAGAAATGTAATTAATAAATGACATGTTTTTTTATTTTCCCTTGTTTTTCGTATTTGCAGCAGCTGATATGTTGTACTATAAATATACATAGCATTGGTTTCTGTATATTTGTAAGTGAAGTCAAGTTGAAATGACTTGATGAGGTATGTATGCACTAGTGGTTTGTTTATGGTTGTAGTCTTCACAAACTCCATTACACTTGCGACAAGTGACAAGCATTACCACAAGTGATTCTGTACCGACAAGAGTGACTGCAACACTATTAAGTCATATATAGTGGCTATGCCAATCCCCCCATACTCGTGGAGCTGTATTGCCATTGTGCCCACTTTTGACCCTTTTCAACTTTTCCATTATTATTGTTTAGGGAGGTGTTCCGTTGAAAACATAAGATTCGATTGGAAAAATAGGAATAGCTATCGATCGTTGAATGAGATGAGCAAAGGTGAAAATTGATGCGATGGCATATAAGCGTAAATAAGTTGAAGTTACAATTTTTTTTAGTCTTTTATCATCTAAATGAGGGTGGTTTTGTATTTTTGCTCCGTCCACAACTCCCCTTCCCTTCCTCAACATCTCTGCGATACATCTTCTTTCTCGCAAATCTCATCTTTCTCTCGTAAAACGCCAGCCTGAGTCGGTCCGTCGCTGTCCTTGCCGTGAATCTTCCCCTTGTTGACACCGTTTGGACTCACCGAGTCACCGCCGTCATGTACGCGCCTCACATCTCCCTCTTCTTCAGCACCAATCTGCTCTCATCCGCTCTCCGGCGATCCTCCTCTCGCTCCGGCTCGTCTCCAGTTCTCTCTCGTTCTCTCTGCCCTCGAGCTTCGTCTCTGGACTCTCCATCGTGTATGTGATTTGTGTACTGTATGTTGTTTCTGTTCAACACGAGCTATGATAGTTTTGTTTATTTGTTCAATATGTACTTTCTTCGAGTTCAAATCTGGTGTTTGAACTAGTTGTATTGGTGATTTAAGGTGCAATTTGTATAGTTTTTGGTCTCGTTAGTGAGAAAATTGAGTTTAGATTGTGAATTTGAGGATTGAGGATTGAGAACCAGTGTAAATTTAGTTGTTTGCTTAGGGAAGAGCTTGAAATATAGTAACTAAGCTTACGTGAATTCATCTAAATTTGTAAGATTGTATATTGCATGTTAAGATAGTATGTAGGCAAAAGCATTTTCCTAAGAAAGTAAAAGATTAAAGCTGATGAGATGGAATACATTTATTAGCATAAGGTTTTGTTCATTTTGATTTGGTAGTGCATTGCTATAGAATAGCTTATCTTATTGTTACTAGTTCTCTTACTCATGTCTTCTCAGTTTAGGGTGGTGTTCATATTGGGGATTTTTGTGCATATGTGATGAATTAAATGATTTAGTATGACACGTATTATGATTTAGGAATTAGGATGTGGTTAATTTATTGGTTACTTGCCACATTGCTTATGATGATGTAGTTTCCCTTTTGTTTTCTTTTTTCTCGTTACATATGTTCAATCAATTGTGATGAGCAGCAACTTCAAGACTATATGTTTGTCCTGGCTTGGGGCTTTTGCTCAAAACTCTTTTGACGATATTTACGGGTGAAGATCAAATGCTAGCCTGAAGCTTTTAGATCTTGGCTTATAAGTTAGAATGATGTTTGGCTTATTTAATAACATGCTATATATTTGGCATGTACATATTTAGAGTCGAGATGAACAAGCAGGTACAGATTCGATTGCGTGTGAACTAATTTGGAGTTTAAATTATGCAAAATTTGTTATTTTGATTAATGTGCATTGCATTAATTCGAGTCTCTAATTTGTAAGGAAATTTTATAAATGTCAGTTGTTTCTATGTTGATATGATCTCATTTTGATGAAATGATTTCTTGAAAACTTATTTTAGTGTGCATTTCTCATGGTTACATAGGTTCTTAGTTACTGTTAGGAATATGTTTCAGACTTATGAAACTTTCTGATTTGTTTGGGGTTTCTGTAATTAGCCTGATGTCAATTGTTTCCCTGTTGATATGTGCCCATTTTGATGAAATGGTTTCCCGAAAAAATGTTTCATTTCTCATGGTTACATAGATCTCATTTACTGTTAGGAACCAGATTTTTGAAATTCTCTAATTTGTTTGGAGTTTCTGTAAATGGACTGATTGTTTATCTGTTGATATGTGTCCATTTTGATAAAAAAAAAATTCCGAAAACATGTTTCAGTATGCATTTCTTTAAATGGAATGATGCCAATTGTTTCTATGTTGGTATGTGTCCATTTGGTTGAAATGGTTTCTCGAAGACATGTTTCAGTGTACATTTCTCATGGTTGCATATGTTCTCAGTTACTGTTAAGAACATGTTTCAGACTTTTGAAACTCTCTGATTTGTGTGGAGTTTCTATAAATAAATTTATGTAAATTATTTATCTGTTGACATGTGCCCATTTTATTGAAATGATTTATGAAAAATCTTTTTCAGTGTTTTTTTCTCATGATATCATAGGTTCATTTACTGTCTAAAACATGTTTCTAACTTCTGGAACTCTTTGGTCTCCTCGTTACATCCTGGGAACACTCGTCACACATTTTCCTTGATAGAGTTCACTTTCCCCCTAGGGTATAGTATGGAGCTCAGTCCTCTCATACACCTTTTTCCCTGACAGGGTTCACTTATAGGGTATAGTATGGAATCCAGCCCCCCTCGTTACATCCCGGGACCCCTCGTTACACACTAGGAGCCCCCAATACACCCCGAGACCCCTCGTTATAATTTTTTCCCGGCAGGGTTCACTTTTCACATGCTCAAAGTTACTGTCAGGAAGATGTTTCACACTAATCAAACTCTCTGGTTTTTGTGTTATTTTTTTAAGTAGACTGGTGTCAATTGCTTTCTTCTGTTGATATGTGCTCAATATGGTGAAATGGCTTCTGAAAATATGTTTCGGGGTCTTTTTCTAATTGTTACACATGTTCTCATTTACTGTTAGGAAGGTATTTCAGACTGCTCAAACTCTCTAATTTATGTTGAATTAATGTAAAATAAATTGTTGTCAATTGATTCTCTCTCGATACGTGATCATTGCTGTGAAATGGTCTCTCCAAAATTTGTTTCAGTGTTATTTTCTCATAAATTCATAGTTTCTTAGTAAATAGAGTTGTGTCCGTTGTTTATCTTTGTTGATATGTGCTAAATTTGTTGAAATGGTCTCTCCAAAACCTGTTTCAGTATCCTATTTTCATGAATTCATAGTTTCTCAATTCTTTTAAGAAGGCGTTTTAGATTACTCAAACTCTCTTATTGGTGTTGAGTTTCTGTAAATAGACTAATATAAGTTGCTTTTCACAATTATAGACTAATTATAAAATGACATTTATACCCTCACTGTAATGATAAACCAATCTTAGAGTTGGAGGGCATATGAGTCTTTTTAAATCAACACAATTAAAAGATAAAAACAATGGAAAACAATTGTGAAATGACCCTTTTAGCCCTCCCTCCTCAATCTTTGTTACTCACCTCTCTCTGTTCTTCCTGCCTTCAACCTTGATCTCCTCTTCTGTCAAATTTCAGCAATCTACGCCTCTGGAATTGGGATCAGGAGAAGAGATCCAAATCAATAGAGAAGCCGCCGGTTGCTGCAAAATCCGGTCGAGAGGTCAAAATCGAGGTTGTGCGGTGCCGGCGATCGAAGAACCATAACTAGAAGGGATGCGATGGCTGAGAACGGCGGAGCCGAGGGCTACCATTTCCAACGACTACTCTCTCTCTAACAACATCGACGACCCTTTCCGGTCAGATATAACAATATCCTTTCCGACGACGACCATCTCTCTAACAGCATTGACGACCCTTTCCGGTCAAATTTGACGATACCCAGAATTAGATTTGGCCTGAGTCGGGATTTTCTCCTTCACGACAGATTTCGCGGCAGCTTCTGATAGATTTTGCGGTAGCTTCCGACATATTCCGGCGATACATAGAACAAAGACTCCAAATCCTGTCCTTCTGATTTGAAAACGACCTAAAGCTCAGGCGAGTGATTAATATGACTATTTTTATTATAAAAATTTAGGATTATAATTTTTTAGGTTTACATCCTTACTAACGAAATTGTAAAAAAAATACAATTAGCGTATCTTAATTTGAACTTTTTATTATAAATGGGGCAAACTGTAAAATGCGCCAGTATAGTATGTGCAAACTGTAATTAACCCTTTTTATAATACTAAATTTCATACCCTAACAAAATGAAATATACTAAATCTATAAGAGCATCTCCAATAGTATGCCATATTTACCATAAAATTTATGTTGTATACTATATTTTAGCATTCATATGTTATTTCATTTCAACCATATATGTTATATTCCATTTGCTATATATCATTTAAATATTTTAATAACAAAATGAAATATATTATTTTATCGTATTAATATGACTATTTTATTTAATTAATTGGTAAAAGTAGTGATAAAATAATATTTTTTTATAGTGAGACAAATAGCATATGCTACATTTTCATACCAAATATACCATAAAAATATAATATATGCGAAAATAGTATAGCAAATAGCATGCCCTTATAGTTAATATTGCGTATTTTGCATTATAGAGACAAATATAGCATGAGTTGAAGATGGTCTAAAAGTTCACACCCGATTCAAAACATATTCCACCCCTACTATTTGCTTTCAACTCACCCATGTTACCTATAAATTCAGACATGAATTGCCACTTCCACTTATGAGCAATAGATTCATAAAACCCATCCAAAAACCAGCCACGGCAGCTCCTCCTGTTCTTTTATACATGGCAATTGAGAATCAAGAGCATGGAGATTTTGAAGTGATCTTCACAAGCAAAACTGTAGTGAAAGCAACAGCAACCAGCCCCTCCTCACCAAACCCTCATGTCCTCACCTTGTCCAACCTGGATCTCCTCTCCGGTCGCTTCCCCGTAACATACTTCTACTTCTACCCTAAACCACAAGTACCAGGTTGTCATTTCCCCTCTATTGTTCACTCCCTTGAGACCTCTCTTGCTCAAACTCTAACCTACTACTATCCATTTTCCGGCAGAATCGTCGAAAACCCAAAAACCAGTGAGCCTGAAATCATCTGTGACAACACCGGTGCTCTGCTCGTGGAGGCGCAAGCCAATATCGCTCTCAGGAACCTGGATTTTTACGATATCAACAGATCTCTGCAAGGAAAGCTAGTCTCCATCACCAACCTCGCCTACCCGTTACAAATTCAAGTAACCGGTTACACCTGTGGAGCCATTTCCATCACCTTCACCTTTGACCATGCGCTTGGCGACGCGAGCGCCTTCGGTAAGTTCCTTGTGTCATGGTCCGAGATAGCCCAAAACAAGCCTGTCTCGTGCCTGCCAGACCACCGGAGGAGGAGCCTCGTAAAGGCGCGATCTCCTCCTACTTACCACCCTGCCCTGGACCAAATGTTTGTCAAGTGCACCATCAAGGAGATAATAAACATGCCAACGATTAAAACCTTGGTTAAGCGTTTGTACCATGTGGACGCAGCTAGCATCAACATGCTGCATAACCTTGCTTGTGCTGGTGGCGCCAGGAGAACGAAAATTGAGGCTTTCTCAGCTTACATATGGAAGGTCATGGTCACCACCACCGGCAAAAACAGTACCAACAAGTGCAAGATGGGATGGTTGGTGGACGGCCGCCCCAGGATGTCTGGAAGCTCCATGTCGGACTATATAGGCAACGTGTTATCACTTGCGGTCGGAGAGGTGAGCATCACAGAGCTAAAGCGAGGCTCCATGTCTGACATTGCCAGTAACGTGCACGAGGCCATCTCGAAGGTGGCGAACGGGGATCATTTCCAGGACCTGGTAGACTGGATAGAGTGCCATAGGCCGGGGTTGATGCTGTCAAAGGTTGTGCTGGGCCAGGGAGGAGGGCCGGCCCTGGTTCTATCGTCAGGGAGGAGGTTTCCTGTTGCTGAGCTGGACTATGGATTCGGGAGGCCAGTGCTGGGCACAGTTTGCTCAACCATCGAGAGAATTGGAGTCGGCTACATGAACCAGAGGGAAAGCGCTCTCGGAGATGGCTCTTGGGTTGTGTCTGCAATTTTATGGCCTCAACTGGTTGCTGCACTGGAGTTGGATTCTATATTTCAACCCATGTCTGCAACACATCATCTTCACCTCTAGAGTTAGATAATATTTGCATCAATTACAGTATATGGGTTTAAGATTCAACAAGCTATTTCACAGAATTGCCATAGAATCCACCTCTGTAGACAACCAAAGAGGTGAATCAACCACATTCCCAACTACAATGAGCAAAAAAAGAAATTCACCGAGAAAAAGAATACCAACTTGTATATTTCATGGTAATAACGCCAATTCAATGTTTGTTGTATCTAACAAGAAATAACTACTCTACCTAACTTACAATCAACGAATATTTATTGTGGTTACCGAAACAATCGCATACGCCTCCTTGGCAATTATACCATGTTGAACGCCTGAAACCTTTCTTCCTTCTCTTTATACCATGTGGGACACCAGTCATCATATACTCCTTTACAATTATACCATGTTGGCAACAACCTGAAATAGATGAAAAAGAATAATTCTTTTAGGCAAAGTAGAGAAAGTGAACCCGATTCGTGAGTGTGAAAATAAATATGAGGGATATCAAAAACTAATGAAGAAAATTCACCTTGAATAAATGCAACCCAAGATGATGCATGCCAACAGTTAGAATACTTCCATCACGAATCTCGCGTTCTATGATGAAGACAAATGGCTAAGAGTATAAAGTTCTTTGATAACAGCACAAAGCTCCAAATTACGTTTTCAAACTGATTCCAAATATATACAAATCTAATCTCCTTCTTCCATCAAAAAACACGCTTAGAGATGTATGCGGTATGCAATTCTTAGAGACGTCCATGGTCTGCAGAGGGAACAGTCATATGAACCACTTAAAATTACACCATCTCCATGCCTGTTAAACCACATAATGAATCAGTAAAGCCTTTCTTGTAATTAGAACACATAACACCTAATCAAAGACTCAGCAGTTGAATTTCATGCATATTTGACCTCATAGTTACTGACCCAGTAAATGCAAGAAGAAATGTGTGTGTACATCATGATCATTTAATTATTTCTTATGAGCAATAGCCGCAGGTGTGAGGATTGGAACCAGTGACCCTATGCATATTACTTCTTCCACAACCTTTGGTGGTCATTTATACTAATATTATAATGTGTTATATCAATCTGGATCAGTGACTACCATATTGAATGGTAGGTTGGCCTAACTTGGACATAAAACATGTACAAGAAAACATCCTAGGCAACAATAGGCAATGGACATTATATAGAACAGCAGTTCTAATTTGAACCACAATATGACACAACACATTATATATGGACAAATACTTTCAAGTTTCAACTCACAGCCCAAACCAATTTACTAAATGATAGAGAAAGGAAAGGGATATAACTCTACAATTATAAATTCCCAGCAAAAATGGTAAAAAGGAAAAGGAAAGATCAGCATAGCGTATATCTCACGTGGAGCATCATTAACAGAACTAGATGTGGCAAATCAAATCATATAAAATTGCAGATATAGATTTAAATTTTTATTACCTACAGCAAAAAAATCAACAAGAGGCATCTAAGCAGACTTAACATTTGCTACCAGGCAAAAGAAAGTAACAAAATATGTTCTGAATAATAGAAACCAACCTTTCAAAGATTTCATGATCATTACGGATTTCTAACTCTGTATGGTCGGCTGATTCCATGAAGCAGTGTAGTATATGACACATCATCCAAACTGATTTCTTCTCTGACCATATCATCACATACGTTAAAGGCTTCTTCTAACATCCCTTTGTTGCAAAATCCATATGTTAAGATATTATAGGTGACAGCATCTGGGACAATTCCAGTCTTTACCATTTCACCCAGGAGTTTACTTCCTTCCAATATATTACCCAATTTACAATACCCATGAATCATGATGCTGTATGTAAATTTATTAGGTTGAATATTCAGAGAAGACATCTCCTGCAAAATATGCTTGACTTCATCCATTTCACCGAGCTTACAATAGCCGCCAATTAGTGCAGTATAGCAAAAAACATTTGGCCACACCCCATCTTTTTTCATTTGATTAAGAAGGTTCTTTGCATCCTCAACATCACCTTGATTGCACATTCCATAGATCAGAGATGTATATGTAGCAGGAGTGGGTGGGACGCCTCGGCTTCTCATGTCATTGTGAAGTCTAAAGGCTGCTGCCATATCGCCCTTTCTACAATATGCTCTAATAAGTGAATTGTAAATGGCAGAATTCAGCGTAACTTTTTTAATCAGCAATTCGTTGAATAATTTTTCTCCTTCTTGAATGTTATATGCTCTGCAGTATCCATCGATCATGACTCCGTAAGTATAAATATCTGGAACTAGACCACTTTTCTTGTACTCATCCCAGACGATTATGGCTTCATCCATTCTACCCTTACGAGACAGCCCTTGCATCAGCGTAGTATAAGTGATAGTGTCTGGTTGAATTCCTCCTTCAACCATCGCTTGCCTAAGCCTAGAGCCTTCCTCTACTTTTCCCTCGTTGCAATACGCCGCAATTAGTATATTATACGAGGCTGTATCCAGAACCAAGCCCCTATTTAGCATTTTCTTCAGAAGTACAACAGCACCTTTCAAGTTACCTTGTTCACAAAGTCCATGAATTAAAGCATTTGACGTCACTGTATTAGGTGTATACCCTCTCTCCAGCAAAGACAAACAAAGCTCAACAGCCTTCGAATCCATTTTGTTCTTGCAAAGCCCCCCGAGCAATCTAGTTAGCAAAACATCAGTCGGCCTTAGATTTCTCATTAGCATCTCCTTCGTAAAGCGCAGTGTCATGTCAAACCTAGAGACGTTCAATAAGTAATGAATGAAATTAGTAAACTTCGTCTGGTTTACGGGAAACCCTCTTGATAGCATCTCTTCAAAAACACGCGCCGCATGCTCCACTTTGTCACTGTTGCAAAACCCATAAAACAATGTGTTATAGATGGGCTCATTCAGTGACAGCTTCTTGTGCGACATTTCCTTCAAAATGCAATCAACTCGATCAAATTTCCTCAACTTAATCAAACCATCAATAAGAATATTATAGGTTATAAGGTTTGGGGTCACGCCGTTATCTAACATCTTTGCTTTGAACCAGAAAGCCTCTTCTATAGTCCCCGAGCTGATGCATAGCCCATGTATAATATTATTGTAGGTGACAACATTAGGTGCAACACCCATCCGCTCCATTTTTGAAAACAACCCGATCGCATCTACTACTTTCCCCATCTTGCACAACGCGCCAATGGCAGTACTGAACAAATAGACATCTGGAGTGAGGCCGCGACACATAATCTCGAAAACTTGACAACTCTTCTCGAGCTCATTATCCCTGACCAGAGAGGTCAACAGAATAGTACACATCTTCAAGGAAGGAAACACGCCCTTATCAGCAAATGCGCGGAAAACATCCACAGCAAGACCAAAACCTGGATTCTTGAACTGGGTACAATAAACATGTAACAACAAATCGAGCGACTCCACCCGAGCCACGGGCTGAAAGTTCTTGTGCAAATTAGCCATGGCATTGGCTAGCTCGAGATGTGGCTTCTTGGGATTGGCACGCAAAACAGGCAGCTTCGAATCGATCAAGCGGATCAGGAGTAGCCGAGCAGGAGGCAAGAGATCACGGAGAGTGAGCAGGTGAACCAAGAGACAATAAGACCTAACCGTGAACTGAAAATGCAGAGAATTGGATGCAAAGTAGAAGAAATGGAGAACAGTTTTGGGATTGACATTGGAACAAACAGAGAAAAGGAGGGTATCGAATTCGTGAGGAGACAAATGAGGAACGAGAGCTTTGCACTGTGAAGAATCTAAAGACGAGCTAGAGAGAATAGAAGATACCGAGCGGCGCAGAGCCTCCATGGAAGGCTGAGACGGAGGTGGTTGCTTTGGCTGCAATGGCGGAGGCGCCGGCGGCTGAGGATGGGGGCGGTGAGATTGGGCGGTGTTGGAAACTCGAGTGAGAGGGCGAGACATGGTCGGAGAGAAGAGAAGCGAGAACTTGGAGATCGCATGTCTCCTGAGATCCATACTCACAAGCGCCGATTGCCCAGATGGGCGGAGACGGAAAGCCAGAGCCGCCGGAGAAGACGATCCTCAACGGTGTATTTCTCCGCCCAAGGCTTCGGGGACGAGTGGAGGAGGAGAGGCCACGACCACTGAAAAGGAGGGTTTTGAACCTGATTTTGCTGAGAGTCGGTTAGGTACCAATCACCATCACAAGCTCATACAACCATTACAAAGTACTAAAATCGAACAAGGCTTAGAGAGCGAGAGTAGCATCGAGCGAAGCAGACTCGTGAGCAGATTCAAAGCTCTCTCCGCAATTACTGTCTGCGACTGAGATAGAGGGAAAGAGAAAGAGGAATTGGCGTACCCTCCCCCCGTAGTCCGTGTTTGGGCCGGGCCTGTTAGGTTTTATCTATACTTGCATGGATGGCCCGTCTGAATTAAGGCAATGGAACAAAAGCTACAAGTTGACCCAACTAAGATACTTGTAGGTTTGGGCCTACAGTAATGACCCAAATAAAATTAAGATTTATTTGCCCAGGATGAACTAGAATACAAACATCATATATTATACAAATGTTAGAACGAATATTAGTTGTCCGATGAAATAAAGTAACGGCAAGGATTACACGCGATGAAACAATTTGAAAATGACATAAAATCAGTCAACGAGGTTATAATTGTCTTTACCAAAATGCATTAAATCAATCCATTCCTAAAATTAAGGGATGCTAATCACAAAAATGTGTATAAATAATTCTTTCAATGATTCATTTAACGCACATTTCAAACTCAGACCTATAATTAATAAGAAATATGAGACTTTGAAAACAAGACGATAGTGGCCATTGAAGGTGAGTTATATTTCATATTTAGTTCCTGATAATGATTAGTTTATTATATCGTTCATAATTTCATATGTTTTGATCGACAGTGTATCTGATTACTATTATACAGATTGTTGAACAAGTCAAACATGAGTGTGTTTGAAAATTTTCACTGTGATATGAATATAGTTTGCATCGATGAACAAAATCGTTTTCAGATTCATATTACGAATCGAAGCATTATGTTTCATTTTATTTGTTATTACTCAGATTACTAAATCAGATGCCCAACATGGTAATCGGTCATTTTAATTATGTCAGTATTATATTGTTATAGTATGGTTAGTGAAGTTCTGATTTTCAGTTTACTAGTTGACTCAATTGCAGATGACACCACATGATGAATTATCAATTAAAATGGTGATTACCTTTCAAAATGTCTCATCGTTTTTAAAACAGTAAAGTAGATGAGATTTTCTGAGCTTTCTGTCGGTATCAATCACTATTAACAATATTTGGAGATATTGTGGTTTCATAACCCATCTCGGTACCTAGAAACTGAGGATGGTTCAGACGATGATGAAACCGACAATGACTCTGAAGCAGATGAGATGAAGCCACTCGTGGATGAGTCGAAGAGGGCGATGTTGATTACATGAGTGATAACGACAAGTAGTTTTTTTGCAATTCAATTTATCTTTTCTTATTTTAATTGTTGGTGTTGAAACATTGTCATAACTTTATCATTTTTAATGTTAAACTTAGGGTTCATGTTCAATATTCATGTCTTCTTTTAATGTGTAGTGTTTATGGGGCAATCATACTTTCATCAAATGATTATACTGTGAAACTTTGTTAATATGATGACACGTTTTTACTGATGAAACAATTCTTCCATGAGATGTAATATTCATTTTTTTCAATTAGAAAAAGTGTTATGATGATGACACATATTTTCTTGATGAAACATTGGATTATTCACGTCAAACATGAGCACTTGCAATCGTAATCAGTGAACCTCCACGAAATCAAATTTAAATAATGTAGAACACATGTAATGACATATTACTATATCTCATATAGCATAATGAAAGATAAGAGAAGAAAGATGACACACTCACATTTGAAAATAAATTATGTTGATTAAGGAAGAGACGAGACATTAATATCGTCATGAGATTATTATCATCTTAAAAGAACATAAAAATGTTGAAACATTTGAATGAAACATGACACCAGAGCAAATTTGTAGAGTTGTGCGTACATAATCGTAGAAAATTGGGTTGTGATTCTGGTACAATATTATTGACGATTTGGGTTTCCTTCTAGGTAAAGGATTGTAATTGATTATGACGAGTTAATTGATTTGAATGACTATTTGATTTGCTGAAATTACGTATCGATTAAAATTGAACAATTAATGAGAAATTGTAATTATCGAAAATTGCGTGATAATTATCTGTTCGTATCAATCATGAAATGAAAAGTACAATATTGCCCCTTAGACTTACCGAAATGACACGCTAGACATTCACTTGACACAATCCTTACTTTAACTTGTCATCACTTACGCTGGCGAATCTGGATCGTTCATAATGAAAACGCGTGGTGCAAGATCCGTTCTGATGTTTGTATACCATCTACCTGTTTGTATTCTAGTGCGACCCTATGCGTAGTAATGAGTTAACAATGAGTTTTTTAATAATGCGGTCATACGGGCAAATTGAAATGCTTTAGCGATAAATGAATGAATGGTTGCACTGCATGTGCTTGATCAGATGCAATTTAAGGAATTCTTGAGGTTCGTTGATCATGATTCAAAAGAAAAACTTTATAAGTTTTCAGCAGAACATCACTTTTATTTAAGGCTGTCAAAAAATAACCGAAACGATCCGAAAAATAATCAAATTAAAAGAGTTGAATTATTAAAACGAATTAAATTTCTATTGGGTTCGATTTATAAAATGAGGACTGATAAAAAAATTGAACCAAATAAGAAATTGATCGATTTGAATACGTGGTTGATTTAAGTCATTGATATTTATTAGTTAAATCTAAAAATATTGGGACAAAAATAAAATCTGGAATGAAAAAATTTCATGAAAATCCACTCAGAAAAATCTAATTGTATATCATAATTCAACTAGTATGTAAAAACGGTTCAAAGTATGAAAATTATATAAAATTCAGTTTATAAAACTCAAACAGATATATTTCGAAACGAACTGAATTGAAGTCAATCGATTTAATTTCAATTTAAATTTTCTTAAAACGAAATTGATCAGTTTGATTCAAAACGAACCAACTCAAAACTTAAACATGAACCGTCCTACTCCTATATAGCAATAAGCTGGCTCAAGTCTAGATTTAGGAGTTGGGTTCTTAAAATAAATACATTTCCTAAAAGAGATTTTCATATTGGGTAAAAATTAAATATTCTCCTCTATAATTATTGCACAATACCATGAATAGAGGTAGGATATTGCTAAAATTATCACAAAATAAAATAGATATATTTATAAATTAATTATTCCATTTTACCAAAAATACCACGGTTCATGAAAGCAATTCGCTTAAGAAATCTGCAAATGCAATGTTTCGGCAGATGGGCATCACGCTGTGTCAACGTTTCCAGTAGGTGCGGTTGTCCGGTAATTACATTTCACCCCCAGTAAATATAAAAAAATAGCAATCTGAACCAGTAACTGCTATTTACGGTTATAGTGAAAAAAACAAGGGTGTATATAAGGCCATCGCCATTCAGCAGTGTGGCAGAGAGGGCGTAAATCGGAGAGTGCGAATATCGATCGGACGGCGTAGATGGCGGGGCAGTCTCGGAAATGGATGATTCTGGTGGCGACGATCTGGATTCAGGCGTTCACAGGCACCAACTTCGATTTCTCTGCCTACTCCTCCGACTTGAAATCGGTCCTCGGAATCTCTCAGGTTCAGCTCAATTACCTCGCCGTCGCCTCCGATCTCGGCAAGCTTTTTGGCTGGTCCTCAGGCCTCGCGCTCATGTATTTCCCCTTGTCCCTCGTCCTCGTCTTCACGGCTCTCGTCGGCTTCATCGGCTACGGCCTCCAGTGGCTCGTCATCAACAACCTCATTGCCTTGCCCTATTTTCTGGTAATCATTTCCATTTCGATCAATCGCTCTCCCGTTACAGTCAATTTCGAATATTCTTATAGCTTTCTCTTTTTCTGCCTTTTCCTATAATCATTGATTCTTGCTTTTTGGCTTGTTTTGATGGATTGAAAATGCTTACACTATTTTTTGTTCATCATCTTCGTCTGAAATCTGAACCTGCGCGTACAATTTTCAATTCCTCTTTGATTTGTTACCTAAGGTTTGGGAAATGGGGTGGTTAAGATACCGCCACGTCAGGGATAATACGAGTACATAAAACGGTGTCGTTTCCGTAGGACAGATCTGCTGTTGATGGACGGTGATTAGGCCCATTAGTAACCCTCTAAACCAATAGGTGTTCTCCACGTCACTTGTGCGTTAGTACCTGCTACTGTGGCACACTGTATTTGTCAGTTCACACATCAGCTGGGCTAATAAAGACTTCACCTCCACCGTGAATATTCCTAAAACAAATGGGTGGGACCCATAATACGTACGAAGTGGTCCTAAATTAATATTGTTATGTTCCAGCATCATGTGAAGCATCACAATCTTTTCATTGCTTGTTTGATTGTGTATAAATTGTTTGGTATTCTATATAGACATAGTGCATCTTTGGTCCATAGAAATGGACCAAGCTCGACTCTTTTTAGAATATATATTGAACAAATATTTTGCATGTATTCATTAAGTGGTCTCTGTTGTTTTGAAATGATTGGTTGGAAAGAACTCAGCTGCTAACACAAATTATACACCACTTTCAAAATATATCAATTTTTATTATTAGATAAAGTGAACTCTTATATTTGTTTGCATTGTTCTTGCATGATGTATATATTGACAATTTAAATTATTTTTTTAAAAAATAAATATTATTAGGACTTAATTCTTACACATTTTTACCCTTGTCTTCATTCTTCTCATTAGTATAATATTACTTACGAAATCTAGTTAAGCTACATTAATTTTGTTATGTTAGTTCTTTTGGTTATTTATTTTAATTATTTCCACATTTGTGCAGGTGTTCCTCCTCTGTTTCTTAGCCGGGTGCAGCATATGCTGGTTCAACACAGTTTGCTTCGTCCTCTGCATCCGAAACTTCACCATAAACAGACCACTCGCCATTTCCCTCACCGTGAGCTTCAATGGCGTCAGCGCAGCTCTCTACACGCTCGTTGCCAACGCTATCAACCCTCTCTCCGACTCCCTCTACCTCCTCCTAAACGCCATCATCCCTCTCTCTGTCTCAATCCTCGCCCTCATCCCAATCCTCCGCCAGCCATCACTCGACCCTCTCTCTCCACAAGCCAACCGCCGCGACTCCCTCATATTCCTCCTCCTGAATATTATAGCCATCGCCACAGGAATGTACCTCCTCCTCCTCGGCTCCACGGCCTCGGACAAAGCCACCGCTATAGTACTCCTAGGTGGAGCCCTGTTCCTCCTCGTGTTCCCTCTCTTGGTGCCTGGAATGGTGTATGCTCGTGACTGGTTCAAGCGCACGGTCGTCCACTCCAGCTTCAGCCTCGAGAGCTCCACCTTCCTCCTCGTGGACATCGATGACCTCGAGCTTCACAAGGAGTTCATCAGCTCTTCTCGGAACGGGTCTTTGTTGGGGATTGATAGTCAACAACCCCTCTTGATTCCACAAGAGAATGGGAATGGGAATGGATCAATTGGGAATGGATTGTCTATGACTATGACGAAGAAGTCATCGATGATCATAGGGAAGGATCAGTTGGTGATGTTGGGAGAGGAGCATTCAGCGTGGCAGCTTATATCCAGGTTGGACTTTTGGCTTTACTTCTTAGCTTATTTCTGTGGAGGCACGATTGGACTTGTTTACAGTAACAACATAGGACAGATTGTGCAGTCCCTTGGCGATAGTTCCGAAACCGCTACGATCATCACTCTATATGCCTCCTTCTCCTTCTTCGGTCGCTTGCTCTCTGCAGTTCCTGACTACATCCGCGGGTATGTCATTTTTATAAGCCATGATTAGGAGTGAGCATGGATCTAAACCTGATTAATATGAAAATATCCAAGGACTCTTAAGAGTAATAAGTTTAACTTTTAATAATCATTATAGTCGAGCTTAAATCATAAACACAACGTGGTGATCATTTTTTATCAGCCATAACTAAGAGTTAGCATGGACTAGGTAGACCCACCTTATTTCTATAACCAATATTCGAACTGTCCAGTTTTTGAACTCTATAAGTATGAAAACACTAGTTTAAACCCATCTGGGCTCTGATTCGATTCTATTAACTTATCAATTTTCATAGCGCCGCCACCAATACTTTTGGGTTGCCACTAATAGATTCATGACCAACCAACAAAATCATGAGTTGATACAATGAAATCCAGTGTGGTCCAATTCAACGGATTGGTCTGATTCCAGTCATAAATTGCTCACCTACCCATGACTGCAACTGAAATATAAGTATATAATTCAATGGATATACATGAAATCATCTTGGGCAGGAAATTCTACTTTGCGAGGACAGGGTGGCTGACGATTGCTCTCGTGCCAACCCCAATAGCATTTTTCTTGCTGGCTTCATCAAGCAGCGGACTGGCACTTCGCGCCGGGACAGCCATGATCGGGCTGAGCTCGGGGTTCATATTTGCAGCAGCCGTCTCCATAACGTCGGAGCTGTTCGGGCCCAACAGCGTGGGAGTGAACCACAACATTTTGATCACAAACATCCCTGTAGGGTCCCTAATTTACGGCCTCCTGGCAGCAATGGTCTACGACGCCAATGCCGGGACACCGGTCAAATCTGTCACCAGCGACTCGGTGGTGTGTATGGGGAGAGGCTGCTATTTTCAGACATTTCTGAGCTGGGGTTTCATATCTGTGGTCGGGCTGGCTTCGAGTGTGCTCTTGTTCTTGAGAACTAGACATGCTTATGACCTATTCGAGATTAACCGTATCGCCGCACAAACACCACTGGAGTGATCCAGTTCCTAATGTTAATTAGTTCCATTGTCATGTGCAACTAGAGCTATAGTTCTTAGGTTCTTGCTTGGGGTAAATTAATTAACTTAATTTTCTCTCACTAGATCTAATTGTACATGAATATTAATTTTGGCTTTTATATGCTACTTTTTGAGATGCCATTATAAAATTCTTCTTGTCTTTCAGCTCGCCAACGTCTCCCTTTCTTTATAGTTGGTTATTCTCATTCAACTATTTTGATTACACCCGCTATAAATAGAGCAAGAGGCTTATAGAGCATAACAATAGCTCATGAGTTGAGTTGAAAATAATATCCATATCATTTTCTCATTTTTGTGAATAATAATTCTTTTGACGCAGATTAGAGTTATCGTCTTATCTTGGGAAACTACGACTATACGAAATGTATCTAGTCTTAAACAAATCGATCTCGAAAGATCGAAAAGCTGGCTAGTGAAACTCGGTACCATCAACGACTTTGTCCCACCCTAAATTGAGTTTTTATGGTTAGAATTAAGTTTTGACCAAAACAACAAAGTTGTAGACGGTAGGAGAGAGAAAAAAATAAGTAGGGTGGGATGAAAATAATAATAATATATAATTAATTGTATGAATAAATAATTATAATATATATATATATATTATACAATTACATATTAATAATTAATTATGTATACAATATATAATTAATTACATTATATATAGTTAACTTACCTAAATAATTAAAATTAGTTATGCATAATGTATAATTTATATTATATATTAAAAGATTATATAATTATTTAAAATTAATTAGTTATATACAATATATAGTTTATTCAAATGGAAAAACAGGAAGCTCAAAAAGAAAAAAATTAATGCTCGAAAATGGAAAATGTTAATGGAGTTGTCTGGTCTAAACGCTCTCAATGAGATCCAGCAAGATATGATCAAGAAGTTGAAGGAAGATTTGAGATTTTAATTATGTATTTCAATTTTATAATAATATAATTTTCATATATTGTGTTTTTCGTAATGTAATTCACGTTATAATAAAATAGTTTGTTTTTTATAATTATTTTTGAATAATGATGTTGAAATATGTAATTATATATAATTATATAAACAGTGTTGTTGAATTAAATAATATAAACATAAGTCACTATGTTGTGGCCTCCAAAAAGTGAGTGACTGCAGAGAGTGAGTGTGCTGATGTGACAACTCAAAAGCTGACGTAGAGGCCCCAAGGAGTCTCTTTGTTGTGAATAGCCTTATGACGTAAAAATAGTGACAGATGGTAAGTTATGCTTTTAATGATTATTTGTGCATTACAAGGTTGAGCAAAAGAAACTAAGCGTGAAAGCGAAGTGAGACCGCTTCAAACGAGACTAATGAGGCTTAGATTTCTTAAGAACTTGAAAAAGCAAGAGATATTCATGATCGTAGGAAAGATAATCATGAGAACCAAAAAGTCGTGTTTAATAGTATTTGTATGAAATATATCATTGTTTACATAAAATGACTGAATAGTTCAATATGGTGTCTACTAATTAGTGAGTAGAGTAATATGTTTTGACTAGGGAGTTTGGTTGAAGGGGGTTTCCCAATCCCACATCCTATGTGTAATATGTGAAAATAGAAATGAAAAGAGAAAACCATTGTATAGGCATGAATTAATTAAGGATAGGAACAAAAAGTTTGGTTGGTAATACAAAGAAAGAGCCTCTCGTAGGCGAAAGCCATCTTGGTAGCTGTAAACATGGAAGACGCGTAGTCTCTACACGCCTTCCCTCTCCGTGCAAGCCTCTGTGGCCCCTCCTCCACTACCTCCTCCAGCGCCTCCACCAGCGAGTCCACATTGGGCGCGAACATGAAACCGAACTCCTCTTCCACGACAATCGTCCCCTTTATGCTCGGGAACCTGGACGCCGCCACCGCCTTCCCGCTCATCATGGCCTCCATGAGAGTGAGGTCGAGCCCCTGCGGCCTCATCGTCGGGTTCACGAACACGTCTATCGCGTTGTAGAACCCCCTGAGCTCCGTGGGTCTCATCGACCCGAGCACCACCACCCTCGGCCCCAGGTCCCTGTAGCGGTTCTCCCACGGCCCCGACCCCGCCACGATCAGGTACACCCCCTCGTGCTTCGCCGCCACCTTCGCGAACGCCTCATGGAGGAGAGGGTGCCCCTTGTCCTTCACCAGCCTCCCCGCCACTCCCATCACCACGCTCGCGTTCCTTGGCACCCCAATTTTGTCCCTGATATTACAAATGTGTTAGGATTTATGAATATTAATCTCAATACACGCTCATTAATTTTAGAACCTGAAGTCGCGGCCCAGGTTTCGATCCACCCCGAAGTCGCGGTCGTCGACGCCGTTGACGATGACGTGGACTCGGCGGGTGGGGATCTGGTACACGTCCCTAAGCATCTCGCCGCAGCTGTCACTGATAGCCACGTGGTGGGCGTAGTTGTGGAAAAACCTTATCTCGGCGAGGACTTTTGGGACCACACCCCGAACGGTGTCGTTGAAGGAGGTGGAGACGGGCTCGCCGGGTCGTCGGGCCAGGTCCTGGTAGATGTCCGACTGGAGGCTCTCCAGCGCGATCCCGTGCCACGACACCGCCAGGTTGGGGACGTTACGCGCCACCCAATGAGGGAGCGCCACGCTCTCCGAGTGGACCACGTGGAACGCCTCGCGCCCGTTCTCCACCTCATACTGCTCCCACGCCTTATTGTACCTCCACCGACCCGCCTCTCCCTCGTGCCAGTGGATCCGAGGGTTAGGGTTTTTCTCCGTCGCAACCCGATCCAGGCTCACCGGAGAGGTGAACACGTGGACCTCGTGTCCCCGCCGAGCCAGGGCGGAGTAGAGCGTGTGCGCGTGCCGCTCCATGCCTCCCGGGGCCGCCCCGATCGGCCACTTCCGGGAGAAAACGGCGATCCTCAGCCGAATTGGCGGAGCCGCCGCGCCTCCGCCGAATCTGAGGCGGTTCCAGGCGAAAACAGCCGTCCGGAGGTCGCCGGACCACTCGCGGCTCGGCCGGTGGTCATCGCCGTGAGAAGTGAAGGTGGTGCAGAGGGACGGGGTTGAAACGTGGAGGAGAAACAGAGCAGGGATGGTGAAGAGCACGATGCAGATCAGGAGGGTCCGGAGGTTGATGGATTGGGGATTGGCAAAAGAATTCGATTTCTTGAGCTTATTATTCATGAAAGCCATTTTTTTCGAGTTGTGGCTGATCGGTTCTGGAAGGATGATGATGATGATGTTTGTTTGGCTCTGGTTTTGGCTTGGCTCTGATTTTGGCTTTTCTAGATTGCACGTCCCAGCACAAGTATGGGCACTGTGTGGTTCTGGGCGGGTGGGCAAGCACTAGCACAGCAAGTGCGTTTCTGGAGCCAATTTTCAATTGGTAAAGTGGATTCTTCTTTTTCGACCACTACCACTATATGAATGTGATTTTTTTCCTTCATTTCATAGCAATCCTCCATTATATTTCGCTGCATATAATAATATACACATAGATACTATTTCTTTGACCCTAAACAAACATTTTAGAGGCCATCACTACATGTGTCAAGATTCATGAGCAAGTCCAAATTTTCACATGATTATTGAGTGTATAGGCAAATAAGTTCATGTAAATCAACTGCCGAGGTTGAGTTCAGCCTAAAAGTCAACTACTGATATATTGGTTTGGGGGAGAAGCATTTGCATTGGACCCTCTTTTTGACTCAAAGAACCCAAGAATTTTTTCTCTGGTTCTCTAAATGGTTTTGAGTGATTTGTGTGGGAAGCAAATGATTCCATAGACCGTGGAGTTTTATAATGGCTCTCAGGTCTTTACATTCCGAGTTCCAATATGTTTTGTTACATGGTTAGGTATATTATATAGGTGGTGTGAGCGCTAAGGTCTCAATTACCTATGTTAATTTGCTTAATCTCAAAGTACCACAAAATGAAAACTTGCTTGCTCTCTTTGTCATATTATATAGGTGGTGTGAGCGCTAAGGTCTCAATTACCTATGTTAATTTGCTTAATCTCAAAGTACCACAAAATGAAAACAAGCTTGCTCTCTTTGTCATCGCCCATTTTTGTGACCACTTTGAGTAGTATGTTGGTGTGCCTCTGTTGTAGGCCAGGTGATCTGTACATATCACATGGATCTTGATTCTCACCAAGTGGGTTTTTGCACATACAGCTGAATCATGTCTTGTACCTATCTATACAGAGGAGTTTGCTCTCCGCTTTCTTTTTGAATCCTCACATTTCCAATAAAACAGAACTTCATCATCTAGACCAACCAATTATGTAGAGTAGGATAGAGCTGAATCATGGCATATAACTTGTTGGATATGCCTTAAATCGTATCATGGTCCACTGCTATTAGCCCGTGTAAATACTATACTAATGTAACTTAGTTGCAACTTTTGTCAAAGGTCTTGCCACCACAAACTGTGGAGGTTACAATCTGAAATGAATTTGAGTTTACTGATTTTTTTAGTTCATGTCAGATTAAGTTCCATGTTTTAATTTTTTATTAGAAAAAAGTGTAATTATATAAGGAAAATGAAAAATGTGCTCTATACTACCACCTTATTGCAAGAAGGTGTTCTGTACTTTGTTGATGGTGAATTGATTTTTCTTTGTGCAAAATCTGTGTATTTGTACAAAAATGACGAAATTACCCTTAAAATTAAGAATTAAGATTTTTATAAAATAACTTTTAATTAAAAAATAATTTATAAAATTTTATTATACAAATTATAGTTAAAAGATATATTCAGGGAAACTTTTTAAAATATTTATTTTAGTATCTATTTAAAAACATCTCTCAATTTTAAGTGCAATTTCATCATTTTTGTATGAATATGAAAGTGTTTATATTGATGGATACTTGATGATTACAATATGATACAAATGTATCTATATATAGACTCTCGATGATCTAGGGTTTACGTAAAATATGACGGCTAGGGTTTACACGTAGGGATAGAATGCACGTAGTGGGCCTAAGCTCATACATTAAAAAATAATATAATAATATATCTAACACGTTCCCGCAGTCAGAGCAGATGGAACGCTGAGTGCTCTAACTGGAGCAAAAGTCTTCAAAGAGAGCAGTCGGGAAGCTTTTGATGAATATATCTGCAAACTTGAGAGATGGTGGTATATGAGGCACTTGAACTTGACCTACAATAACTTGAACTATAGTAATAATCGAGATTAAGAAAAGAAACTGAGAGAGGTGAGAAATAAGGAGACGGGAACTAGAGAGAGATAATCAGAAGAGTTAGAGAGAGATTGAATAAAAGATGAGATGGAGAAGAATGATCGAAAGAGAGATTGGGGGAAGGTGCAGCAACTACTTCTCATGAGGACGGTCCAAAAGTGGTTTTATGATGTACCATTAAACTGTGAGGCAACTAATTCGGTGCAAAATAATTCAAGTAACTACGACGATGCAAAACAAGAAAAAATCAGTAGAGATAGAATATTAAGAACAAGATAATAAGATATTGAGGAAATTAATTAAGAAAGAAATTGTGAAAATATGATTAGAGAGAGGTTGAGTTTTTTTTCAAGATGAGAAGAGAATATCAAGTAGATTTGATGTAACAAGGTAAGAGATTAAAGAGTTTGTGAAAAGGAAAAAAGAAAAGAGAGTTTAAGGTAGAGAATAAACGGAAATAAATGAAAAATTATTCTAGTTTAGAGAATAGAAACAAGAGAAGATCAAATATTCAAATAGAAACATAGAGAGTAAAATAAGGATTTTAATAAAATATTAATATTAAGATATATGATATTTAGAGAAGACCACGTTTTGTGTGATAGAAGGTGAGAGAATGAATAATGAAGAGGTTGGCTAAATGACAAAACATGGGAGAAGACAAAACAAGAAGGATGAGCGATGATATAGAACACAAGCTGATTGTGTGGAAACACCAACAATTTATTAGAGGAACTATGTTGCTATGTGCGCAGCTTTGAAGTAGGAAAAAATAAGTATAATAGACGAACAATACCATCGGTTGAGAAAATGATTAGGTAAAAACAATGTCTTGCCCACCCGTTAAATCAGAATTAACAAGTAGGCAAAGCCATACTCGATGAAAAGTTCTTGAACCAAAAATCTAACCTAAAACTCTGATATCATGAAAGTGTTTATATTGACGATTACTTGATGATTACAATATGATATAAATGTCTCTATATATATAGGCTCGATGGAGGGTTTACATAAAATATGACAACTAGCGTTTACACCACGGCCTAAGCCATACATTAACAAATAATATAATAATATATCTAATAGAATATACACATTTTGCAAAAAAAATTAAAATCCACGACACCCTCTTGTAAAAATGCGATAGTATAAAGCATCTCCAGTAATTTTAACTATACTAACTTAACCTAGTACAAAAATTTGATCGATAAATTATTATCATATCCAAACTACTTGGTGTATATTGTTTCTCATCTAATAAAGATTCTTCTCCTATGTTAATAGATTAGTCGACATATTTTTATGTTATTATTGTATTTCCACATTAAATCTTTCTGGTTACAAGCTATAACAATAACTATTGTAACTTGTAATAATGTTATTCTATTTTATTAGATCATGCACACAGAAGTATATGCATGGTAAGCACACACACCCATAACCTATTTACACATGAAAAAAGATAGGCATACTTTACACTTAGGAAGCAAGGCAGGCGTGTTCCTTTATACAGCATCCATATCATGTCTTGCGGCTTGGAATCACAGGGGCCGAATTCCTATTGATATTCCCTCTAACATCCATCTTTTTCGGTTTTGCAGAAGACGAAACCAACCCATTTCTAGCTCCAGACTTTGGCGACGCAGGCCATTGCCCACAGGTGACAGCCATGTCCTTGAACTGCTGAAGGCTTTCCAGAGTCTCCACAACTGCCGGCATCCTCGGCCTGTCTTTCGGGTTCAAGCTTATACACTGCAGCGCCAGAAGCGCCATCTCCTTGGATCCCTTAACTGAGTACTGACCTGCAAGTCTCGGGTCCATGATATAGCGCAGCCTTCGACTGCTGGTCAAATAAGGTCTCGTCCAATTAACAAGGTTCTGCTCGCTCTTTGGCCTTGTTTTCTCCATTGCCCTCCTCCCTGTAAGTAGCTCCAGTAGTACCACCCCAAAGCTGTAGACGTCACTTTTTGAAGTCAGGTGTCCTGAAAATTCAACACTTCCTCAATATTTTAGTTATAATTTAGGAAAACTCTCATTATATTGTTACAATTTTGCAGTCTCCTTACGCTAAATTTATATTTCAAAAACTCTCACTTAACTAGTGATTTTTGCACTATTACTATAAATCCATTAAAAGAGGCAATTATTTTGAAATATATTCAAAATTCTGAAATTAAACTTCATTGCTTTTGCAAAATCTCTATATATAAATTGACATAGAGTTTTTTCAATAAAAATAGGGTAGGGAGGCTATCTGACAAATTGTAACAACAAAAGGAGAGGTTTTGCAGTTTTGCCTGCAATTTACAACATATCAGTAATTTGAATTTCTATTCTTATTTGATTACCTGTTGAAACATATTCAGGTGCAGCATATCCATAGGTACCCATTACCCGAGTAGTAACATGCGTGTCTGATCCTTCAGGACCCATCGTTGCGAGTCCAAAATCCGACAATTTAGCAGTGAAGTCCTAACAAAAAAATACATGTACATAGATCATCATATTTATAAAGTTAAGAGTAACCAGTAAGTAGTATTTATGATTTTGAGATTACACACAGAATCCAGCAGGACATTAGAGGTCTTGAAGTCCCTGTAGATAACAGGGTTCTCGGCTCCATGCAAGAAGGCGAGCCCTTTGGCTGCTCCGATTGCAATTTTTAACCTCGATCCCCATGGTAACGAAGTTGACAATCCTGTTATTATTATTTTTGCAGCAATGTAGGAACTATAAGTCATCCTCTAACCATATATATGAAAGAAGCATGCGGAAGTTGAGTAAATTACTGACTTTTGAACAAATGGTTCTCTAAGCTTCCTCTAGGCATGAACTCGTAGACAAGGAGCCTTTCTTCGTCTTCACAACAATACCCGATCAACTTAACCAAATGAGGGTGCCTTAGCTGCCCCAGAAATATTACTTCTGCCTGCAATTCACAACATTTACACAACTTACAATCAATCATTTATTTTACTTGTAATTTCTTTAACTTGTCGACTTTTCTCTCGGCAAATTCCAATAATTCTGTCAAGTTGTACAGTTTGATATAATTGAAACATGATTGTCCAATATGTCAAATATTTGAGCTAGTGGTATTACGTCCCGAGCTTGACTATCAGCGACAATATTTCAAAAAAAAAATTTTAAGCTAATAACAAATACAATTACATATCATAAGCAAATTCAAAAAATAAACATAATTAAGGAATAAGATAAATAGTCAAAATATGTCATAAGAATACAGATTCATATGTCATAAGGAAGTTCAAAAAAATAGACATAAATAGGATTATGATCAATAGTTAAAAATACACAAACTGAATAGGGTCAACTTTGATACTTGGTCGTTCTTGGGTCGAAAATTTATTATTCTAAAAAAAAATGTTAGGTGTTAGTTGAGTGGATAAGGATTATGGAACTAACTAATAAAAAATAATCAGACGACTTAGGGATAAATGTTGCATAAACACATACATAATTAGGAATAAAATCAAGTCAAAATAAACAAAACCAAAATATGTGTTTGGAATAATTTGATTGTTCCATGATTCTTTGTGTTGAGTATGATTGGATCATCTAGCCTAATACAACCAATCCAAGGTAGTTAAAATTTCAGTAACAAGTGTTTGTTTGGCTATCAATATATGAACATAATAATGAAAAACAGAGGAAGAGGAAGAGAATAGAGAAGCTCACAAGCCATTCTCTATGTCCTTGGAGGCCTTCAATGTCGAGAAGCTTGACAGCAACCGCCTGAGCCTTCAAGCCCTGCCTCAAATTGTCATCCACATACCCCTTATGCACCGTCCCAAACCCGCCCTCCCCAAGCAAGTAACTGCTCGAGAAATTCTGAGTAATGCCTCTCAACTCGCTCAACTGAAAATCAAACAGATCGGGCCCAAACGTGTGGGCCAGATCTTCGTTTATCCTGATGGAGGACGAACGGCTGAGATCCGAGAAGGAGAGGCGGCGGAAGGAAGGCAGGGGAGCGACGTTCTTGGAGAAGTCGGAGCGCGACGACGGTCTGCACCTGCTGAAGTTGCAAAATGCGGTTTGGTCCTCGGCCGAGCAGCAATTTGCAGTGAAGGGCCTCCATTGCTTTGACTTGGAGCTCGAATCAGCTTCTCTCATTGCTCAAAACAGAGAGGGAGAGAGAGAGAGAGGTTGTGGAATCGGGGCTGGGATTGTGGTTATAATAAAAGAGGAGTAGCTAGCAAAGAGACAGAGTGAGTGTGTGAGTTTCTTCAACTGCTCTAACCACTCTGCTAGTTTGGGTAATTTATATGTTCATCCATTGTTTCATTTCTTATCTCATTATGTCACCTATCCATAAAACCTTAATGGATACATTTTCCTATTTCTAGAACTAATCGTTAGTGTACTTGATGCTAGGGTCTGTATTGAGAAAAATTGGATTCTTCAATCCTTGACTCTTTACTTGTTAAATTGAGATTTAATGTGAGTCTGTCTTGTTTTTGATAAAATATCAGAGTTTTATATTAGATACATACATGTATTTGGGTCAAATATTCATCAATCCTTTTACATGTAGAGTCGCATACAAGATTCTAAAAAAACGTTAAACGCTAGTTGAGCGGACTGAGAGTTTGAGATTAATTTCTCTTTTTTTAAATTTTTTTAATATTATTATACATATGCAATTAAAATATAAATTACAATCAATTCAGCATACAAGTGAGCATAAATTTGAATTTAGATATATTATAACTGATTTGATTCGGGGCAAGTTGTTTTAGAAATGAATTAAGTACAGTATATGTGGACTGAATTGTGCTGCTATATATCATTTTGGACAAAAGATTGTACTGTAGGGCATGAATCAATAGTCAAAGAAATCAGTAGAAGGTGATAGGCTACCCACTTTAGCCGGCCTAATCATATTACTTATTTTCCTTTAATTGGTGATGTTGATAATGGTGCACTGTCCAGTGTTATGGATATCGGCTGATATCGCAATTTTTTTTAATATATGTAAAACGATATGAAAAAAATTTGTTTGAACATTGATTAAGTACTGGTCAACACTGGTCAAATTGAATAATTTCAAATTAATTATGGTTTAATTCAGTTTAAATCAATTAATTCTGGTTAAATTTGATTTAAATCAAGTAATTTCAGATTCAAACCAATTAATTCATATCTATTTTAATTAATTTTGGTCTAACTCGATCGGTTTCGTTCCAACGCACGTAATCCGGTTTGACATTTATGTTATAAATTATAAATAATAAATATCATTCATATTCTATATAAATTATAAACTAAATATCATTCATTTAGGTTATGCCTCATGTCCAATACATTTAAAAATGTTATTTATTACAAAATGCATTCTGCCGCGATCTCCACGAATTTGTTAAATCTCCCATTTTATCATTTGACCGATTTATCCCCACAGCTTAATGGTCTTCAACATGCAGGATGGACAATATTAATAACTGTATACTCATGGCTTATGTTAAAATTTATTCCACTTCAAAATTTAAATTGAGTTTTAAACCTCATATAAGAACTAATGAATAAATAGGTATATGGTAATGATAAATGTAAGACTTTAACAATCCCAAAGATGAAATTAAAATGTCAATTAACACTCCATACAGAATTCAAACTGTAATAGTCAATCACAGAGAGGACATAAACATTGCAATTGTTATATTATGCACCAAACCCAAATTGAAGGTACCATAGACTTAAAAACCATCTTTATCTATACAATACATTATATATCTTAGAATAAGGCAAAAATATGATGCCCAAATTGATGTAGGAGAGTTGTTGAAGAGTGACGCATCCAGCAACTCCCCAACTCCCACTCCACTTTCATATATATTGGATCGGATATCCATTTTGCTTGGGCCTAAAACAATCATACCTATTGGGCTATTGAATCTCTTTTCTCTCAATTCAGCCCAATTGAGTTTCAGGACACATGGCTACCATAGGAGTGTTGATTTCCGAAAGTCCGTAGATTCTATTGTACGGCCAACATCGTACTGTCCGAAAAGTAAGAAACAAAACTGATTCACATATGCTTGTTTAGTCAGTTGACTTTGTAAACACAGCTCAGACTCTCCTAGTACCTATCGACGCGTGTGTTCAATGGCTAATCATTTTTATCCAACATTCAAAATAAAATACATTACTCATCCTCTTCCTTGTGGACTCACCTTCCATGCACATATATGTAAACTAAAAGCACAAAATTAATAAACATTGCTAATAAAGTTATAAATAAAACACAACTGTACAGAATACACATCAATGAACATTACAAAGCACAGTACATAATAGCAACATTGTTACTTAAAATATTGTTGTTGCCATTTGAATCTCCGTCACCTCCCCCATGCACATTCCTATAAATTCAGATTTAGCATTTCCTCAGAACAACACACTAACATTTCCATGACGTCATCAACTATGAACAAGCTCAAGTGTGCACTTTCACTGCTACTAATTACAGCTCTAATTATTAGTGCTGAAGGCTTCACAGTTGATCTGATCCACCGCGACTCTCCCCAATCGCCCTTATACAACCCGTCCCTATCCCAATTCGATCGCCTCCGCGACGCGGTTACCCGATCCATGTCACGTGTCATTCACTTCAACCCATCCTCATTACCATTTGTCTCAGGGCCAATGCCAGCTCAAGCACCATTCTTACCAGTTATTTCAGCGCCAACGCCAGCGCCAGAACCATTCATCTCAGCTCCGCCGGCACAGTCGCCCAGCGGCGGAGCTGAAACGATAGTCAAGTCCGGCCAGGGCGAGTACATCATGAACATATCTCTGGGGACCCCGCCGTTCCAAATTCAGGTAAATTGATTAAGATCATATTCTATATATGTATAATTATAGAGAGAAGTTAAATAAATATATTTATGTAACACCAGGCCATCGCGGACACAGGCAGCGACCTGATATGGACCCAGTGCGAGCCCTGCAAGAACTGTTACAAGCAAAACGACCCCGTCTACGACCCTGCCAAGTCATCCACCTACCGCCAGCTGTCGTGCCAGTCCTCCCCGTGCACCGCCCTGGGCATCGACGCCACGTGCGACTCCCAGAGCCACTGCGCCTACCACTACGCCTACGGGGACTCCAGCTACACCAACGGCGGCCTCTCCGCCGAGACCCTCACCCTCTCCTCCTCCGGAGGCCGGCCGGTGCAGGTCGCGTCCGCGTCCTTCGGGTGCGGGCACGACAACGAGGGCACCTTCCAGGACACGGCCTCCGGGATCATCGGCCTCGGAGGGGGCCCGCTCTCCCTGGTCTCCCAGCTGGGCCCCACCGCGGCCGGCAGGTTCTCCTACTGCCTCGTCCCCTGGGACGACACCGACTCCACCAGCAAGATCAGCTTCGGCCCCGGCGCGGTCGTGTCGGGCTCCGGCGCCGTCTCCACCCCCCTGGTCTCCAAATCTCCGGTCACCTTCTACTACCTCACCCTCGAGGCCGTCAGCGTCGGGGACAAGAAGCTTCTAGCGCCTTCCGGAACCGCCTCGTCGGAGGGGAACATCATCATCGACTCCGGCACGACGCTGACGTACCTTCCGGACGACATGTTCAACGGCCTCGTGGACGCGCTGGCGGGGTCCATCACCGGAGGGAACCGTACGGACGACCCCTCGGGGACGTTCAGCCTGTGCTACACGGGGGACGCCGAGTATCCGGACATCACGGCGCATTTTAGCGGGGGAGCTGACGTCGTGCTGCCTCCCACGAACACCTTTGTGGAGCTCGAGGAGGGGTTGATGTGCCTGGCCTTGGTGTCTGGGGGCGATTTCGCCATATTCGGGAACTTGTCTCAGATGAACTTCTTGATTGGCTACGACCTTCAGGCCAAAACGGTGTCGTTCAAGCCCACCGATTGCACCGTCTCGCACTAGAACAATAACAATTTGTGGCTCTATTCAAATTAATCGTGCATGGTTTCGTTAATTGAAAATTGGTGTTGTACCAACAATAATTCTGAATAAAAAATATGGAACTGCATTTAATCTGGTTGAGATCGGGTTCAGGCTTTTTTAATTCTATCACAGTCTCTCAAACAAGTAGTGCGTTTTTTTCTCTCAAATTGGAGTTTGAAACTAGCTGGTTAATGACCAATTAATTGTTTATGTGTAATTGAAGAATTGATATTTCACCAATGGTATGTGATCTAATGAACTAGCAAGCAGAGCATTCATCATTATAAGGCATGGATGGACTAGTTATTGTTAGATTATATTATGTTTCCTATGTTTATGTTTCCTTTCTCACATAGTTTCATATTCTATTCCTATTGCTTCTATAAATAGAGGTCTCTTGTAATTCACAATACACACATTAATAATATATCTCTCATTATTTCTATCATGGTATCAGAGGAATAAATCCCTCTCTTCTTTCTATCATGGTATCAGAGGCATAACCGATCCTTGGTCAAATCTCTACGCATATTTCGCTTTGCCCACTCGTCGATAATTTGTGATTCTGACGGGTGGGCGAGGCAATTCAAATCTCAATCTCTAGCCTCTCGCTTCCGCAAACAATCAACTCGACAATTTCACAATCAATCTCGCAATCTCAAAACCAATCTCGCATTCTCGCATTACCGTACAAACAATCAACTCGACAATCGTCTCTACTTCTTTTTTTGTCTTTTCCATTATTCTGTTATTTTCTTTCTCAAACCAATCGGTTCTTTTTTTACTCTTTACTTATCTTCTCTCACGAAGCAATCCTATCAACTCATCAATCAAAAATCCCGTAATTCGGAAAGTTATCCCGTAATCCGGAAACCGACATATGTACATCCCCGTAATTCGGAAAGTTATCCCGTAATCCGGAAACCGAACGTGTACATCCCCGTAATTCAGAAAGTTATCCCGTAATTCGGAAACCGACACGTGTACATCCCCGTAATTCGAAAAGTTATTCAATAATTCGGAAACCGACACGTGTACATCCCGTAATTCGGACACCGCACATGAGAGAAGAGCATCTTGCATCTGGCAATCGTGAGGCAGCTACTATCTCGCCATCTGCCTCATCTATATGCCATCAGCCGTTGTCATCTCGCCATCAGCCAGCAGGCATCATGCATCATTGGGCATCAGACATCATCTATATGCCATCAGCCGTTGTCATCTCGCCATCAGCCAGCAGGCATCAGACATCAGGCACCAGGCATCATCTATATGCCATCAGCCGTTGTCATCTCGCCATCAGCCAGCAGGCATCAGGCATCATTGGGCATCAGGCATCATCTATATGCCATCAGCCGTTGTCATCTCGCTATCAGCCAGCAGGCATCATGCATCATCGGACATCAGGCATCAGGCATCAGACATCATCTACATGCCATCAGCCGTTGTCATCTCGCCATCAATCAACAAGCATCAGGCATCAGGCATCAAACAGCGGCGCGCATCCTCCATCCTCGCCGCATCATCTCGACATCATCCTCGGCAGCCGCAACCCTGACGCAACTCAATATTATCTAGTTTCAAACTCAATTCTTATTTCACCTCATTGAGTCATCTCGACATCATCCTCGGCAGCCGCAACCCTGACGCAACTCAATATTATCTAGTTTCAAACTCAATTCTTATTTCACCTCATTGAGTTTGAGGGGGGCTGTTAGATTATATTATGTTTCCTATATTTAGTTTCCTATGTTTATGTTTCATTTCTCACATATATTAGGGTTTCCTATTCTATTCCTATTGCCTCTATAAATAGAGGTCTCTTGTAATTCACAATACACACATCAATAATATATCTCTCATTATTTCTATAAGTTATTCTCTGGACTAGTCATTGAGAATAAAAATCATAGTGTTATACGAGTATGATCGGAGATGGCACTCAGTTAGTTAAGGATGATAATAGTTGGGTTTGACCAAACATGTACTCGTACCCAATCTAAAAAAATCCGCTCAAAGTGAGCGGATACTTGCCGTCGGGAACAAATTTAATTTTATCCAAAACCCGAAACTTGACTTGAAAATGATCTAAAATACAATTTTTTTTGAAAATGTTTATAATAAAAGTAGTTGTTTTATGTATAATCATATACATAATTGCTTTAATTGAATTTTTTTAAAAGTTTTTTGTTAAATTATTTTATATATAATATATAAAATAATGAATTTTCTTATATGGTATGGGTATGGGTTGGGAACGGGGCGGTATAAGTCAACTAGTACCCGACCCACACCTGGCCAAAAATTCGAAGGGAAAACCCGCACCCGACTCATACCCGATTTTTCTCGAGTTTTACCCGTTCCGATCGGGGCTGGTTAATTGTGTACCTGCCGAGTTTAGGTTTATTTTCCATCCCTAGAGTTAATGGTGTAGATAGATGTGTGAGCAATTGGTACCTAAAAATCTTCAGTGAAAGTTGTACAGATGAGTAAAATACGAATATAGTTAAGAATATGACGGTGTTTGTGCTCAGCTCGAGCATTTTGTTTATAAATGCCTGAATAATTTTTTTTGCAGTACAGTGCCATGACTTGAAAGGAGGAACAATATCTTCTCATCCATGTACGTATGATTTTCATGTGTACTCGTATGTTCCATTCTTTTTAATTTTTGTCATCGATCTTTTTCTTGATAATGTTGAAAGATCTTCCCTTGAGCTCTCACCTGTAAATACTCCTCATGCGGCTTCTTCTATGGATCATACTTAACTAGAAAATTTTGTAATTCCACCTCGCCCTTAGCGTCAAACTAAACTCCCATATCAATTCAAAGGCTATCAGGTAACACTACCTAATTTCTCTCTAATTATTAGTCTTGTATGTACTGGTAGGCATGCACTTGAGAAAACTCACACTTGCGAATTTATTTCTTTTTCTAAGGAAAAATTAGTAGTGATTTGCAAATGGGTGTACAAAGTAAATGCCAAGACTGATGAGACTGTTGAGCGCTACAAAACCCGATCACGACGTGGATTTTCCCAAGAGTATGGGACTGATTATGAGAAGACTTTTGCTTCGGTTGCCAGACTTACATATGTCCGTAGTTTATTGGCAATTGTAGCGGGACGACATTGAGACCTCTTTCAAATGAATGTTAATAATGCATTTCTTAATGAAGATCTTATTTAAGAAGTATATAGTCTACTTCTGGTTAAGATCATCCTCCAAACTCATGTTGTCATTTGAAAAAGGCCTTGTACAGGCTTAAACAAGTCTCATGTGCATGGTTTTCAAAATTTAGCAGTAAGAGGATTGACCTTGACTATAATCCTTATAATACAACCCTATTCGTCAAAAAAACTAGTCGTGATCACATACTTCTTCCTTTATATGTAGATGACATAATCATCACCGGGGACAATCATTCGGGAATTATGATTCAAAACATCATCTCGGCTAACAGTTTGAGATGAAATATTTGAGTCCTCTCATTTATTTCCTTGGATTGAAAGTCTCCTAAGTATAGATGACTATCACTTGTCACAGTCTAAATATACGGATGATCTTATATGTCGAGCAGGCTGAACAGACTGTAAAATTGTCTCCACTCCAATTGAAGCTACTGTAAAACTTACCCTACTAATTGCAAGCGTTTTCATGCTGCTATTATCTATTCGACAACATGTTGGTAGTCTTGTCTACCTGTCAGTCACACGACTGGACATTGCATATGTAGCTCACATCGGTAGCCAATTTATGTGTGCGCCACGCTCTGCACATTATGAGGTCGTTCTTCGTATTTCGCAATATGATCGGGGTATTCTAGATCAAGATTTGCATATCTCTAGCAAGTCACATATGGTGCTATAGGCTTACATAAATGTTGATTATGCTGGTGATCTGACTGATCAATGCTCCACTACAAGCTATTATTTCTTACTTGGCAACTTTCTTATCTGTTCCAGGAGTAAGAAACAGACGATTGTTTCCCGCTCTAGCACGAATTTCGAATATCGAGCTCTTCATGATACCATATTTGAGCTAATATGGTTGTGTTGGTTAATGCATAATATGTGTGTTGTTCAACTACTCATATTTATTGTGACAATTAGAGTGCTATACAAATCCTTTATAATGACATCTTCAATGAACGCACCAAACACATTGAGAATGATTGCCACTTCGTACGACACAATCTCCAATAAGGCACCAACACTCTCCGCTCTGTCTTCTCTAGTCATCAGACCGCTGATATTTTCACCAAATCACTGATTCATTGACGATTCAATATTGTAGTTCGTGAACTCAGTTTGGGTTATATGCCACCATCTTAAGTTTTTTTTTTGGGAGGGGGGGGGGGGGGGGGTTAATATGGACTTTAGGCCCCTATCTTGTAAATCACCATCTTAATCAGCATCCGCATAAGCCTAAAGCCCATATTAACAATTTTTTTTTAAGAATTAAGTGTATCAAGCTCGAGCTTTGTTGCAAGCTCGTTCGAGCCCAAGCTGAGCCTAACTGAATTGAGTCTCGTTTCGGCTTGTTTACACTCTCTAGTTATTGTCACTTCGGCTCCACCTTCATGTCGAGGTACTTACTCAAACAATATTAAATCAATCAAGTGTTTTGAGGAACTATTAGTGTATTGTTGTTGACTAACACAAAGCATTAACAATTATTTGAAAAATTGATAGAATAGTATGGGTGGAATTGTCTTTTTTCTCACAAAACTAACATTGTTTTTTTAAGGTAAAAGCGAATTTTATCAATCAAACAACAACAAACCCGACATCAAGCTGGACAACTGAAGGTACAGATCCATCACCATAATCCCAGCTACTGTCAGTTAAAGCAAACATGGTCAATTCGTGAGCCATTTGATTACGAGAAATAGTGGATATTACGCAACATCGTTCGCTAATTATCCCTCCAAAGTTGTTCAGCTCGACCCGTTTAGCATCATGTAGAGCCACGGCCTCCAACTCATACGGATGTAGAAATCCTGTGATCTTGATGCAGAATGATTTACACAAGCATCCATGATAACCCCGGAGACCAATCAATTCGAACTAGTTAGCATCATGCATAGCCACGACCTCCAACTCATACGGATGGAGAAACCCTGTGATCTTGCTGCAGATCTCCTTAAACCAGCTTCCTCGATCAACCATGTGAACAGTATGAACATCACAAAATTCAAATCCTCCCAGCTCATTGGGTTTAACCGGATCGACCCATCGGCACCAGTGACCCTCCGTTTCCTTCCAGTATCGATCCTAAATGGACACCCAAGTGACATATTGAATCTTGAGCAAGCCGAGGCCCCCTACTTTGATATGCTTGGATGAGTCTGCCCACCGACGCCAGATAACCCAAATGGACACCTAGTGACATATTGAATCTTAAGCAAGCCGAGGCCCCATACTTCGGTATGCTTGCATGAGTCTGCCCACCGACGCTAGATAACTCTGGTTCCCTCCTAGTACAGGCCTACCAACCAACCAAAACCGCTGGTTTTTGGTTCACGGGTCTCAACCCGTCCTGGCTCGAATTCCCTTGGCCTCCCTCCGTCATCCTCCTCCCCTCCTCTTTCCTCCTTCTCCTCTCCTCATCCCGAGTCCTCCCTCGGCCTCCGTCCCTCCCTTCCTTGCTCTTCTGTCCCTCTCTCCCTTGCTGAGAACCGAGCCCAACTGTCTGACGCCCTTCAGCCCCCCATCGCCCTCCAGCTTCCCATCTTCCATCGCCCTCGCAGCCCCAGCCTCCCCTCGAACCTCCTCCTCCATACCCGACCTCTAATCTCCCGACCTTCCCTCGGCCTCCAGGCCCTCCGTCCTCGAAACCAGACCCTCCCTCATTCTCAAATCTGGTTCGTACTTCCCAGATCTGTCATGTCCGTCCTCCTTTGGTGCTTTCTTGCACCACCGCTGCATGACACACGCCTCATGTCGTTGCCCCGAGAAGCTGCAAGCCGTGAGAAATCGCCAAATCGGCGATAAACCTTACCCTATGATAAGAGGAAAGGTACTGTCCGCAACTATTTTCAATTAATTAGTACTATATCCACAAAACTAACATTGTTAAAGTTAAGTAAAATAACAAAATAATAAGTGGGTTTAAAAATTAAGTTATCAGCTATGTAACAATGTCTCGATAAAGACGGTCTAAGTACCAATTGCCCTTTTAACTCTTTCTATAACAAGAAAACAATAACTAGTTATAGTTCAAATCATAAATCATCCTAACATACCAAACACAAATACAATATGTAATTAGGCTTGTAATCAAGTGAGAACTATCACTTTACATGAGAAAATAAGAATCAATTTTGACCACAAGATGAAAATTTAGATGACTTAGATTTTTGCTGACTTATTAATGACAATTTGGCGTAATTATTCTTAACTTACTATTTATTTTTGTCTTTTAACACAAATATAAGGGTAATTTCATATTTTTATATTATTACACCATTTAATAATTTCCTTTTATAAATTTCAATATCTAATTTACTTAATTGTGACTTATTTTACTTCTTACTTCATTTTTAACAATTTCATGATTTCATTTTTTTAAAGAAAAAAAAACAATGAAATCATGAAATATTTTCACTATTCATTTTCGATTAATTTGTTTTAATTGTATGTTTAATTTTTTTTTTAGTATTTCAATATTTTCGATCTCATGTTTTAAGTTGTACAGTTTCATGATCAACAAAAAAATTAATACTTTTACTTTTGCGATTGCATCATTTTTCACAAAATTTTCATGATGCGAATTTCATTTTTCATGAACCTAATTTTCGTTTATTTAATTGTACATTTCATTTTTCACATGAGTCCATTTCTTTTAACACGTTTTATTTCTTTAGTTAGCTACTTGTTTTCATCGGAACCCACTTACGTGAAAATGAAACTCGTTTCAAAATTGTTATTGAAAATTAAACACGACTAATGAAAATGAAACACATAATAAACTAATTTCATGGGTACTAACATTTTTCATGAACCTAATTTTCGTTTATTTAATTGTACATTTCATTTTCACACGAGTCCATTTCTTTTAACACATTTTATTTATTTAGTTAGCTACTTGTTTTCATCGGAACCCACTTACGTGAAAATGAAACTCGTTTCAAAATTGTTATTGAAAATTAAACGCGACTAATGAAAATGAAACACATAATAAACTAAATTCATGGGTTGTAACAAGAAATAAAAAATCATGAAAAATAAACTAATTTCATATTTAAAAGAAATGGACAATGACAGTAATGAGTCTAAATTTTGAAAACAAAAATCAAATACAACAATTTGAAAAGAAAAACCAAAAAATAGAGGCATGTAATTTTAAATGGGCAATCAAGAAAACATAAACAAATCAACATATGCATATGATTTTGTGAAACTTAGTAGGATTTTACTTTAATACCCTTTCAATCATTTATTTGATTAATTGTTAATGAAATTACCCTATTTATGAAGACCATTGATTATATCAATCCTATAAATGGTATAAGTTCTTATGTTGTTTTGTGAACCATGATTTTCACTTGATTTCACCCTGTAATTACACGCGCGTACTATGTAATTTATTTTTCTTAGTCCAACAACTGAATTAATTAAAATAAAAAAAAGTCCACCCTATTGAAGGTGGAAGACAAAAAGTCCAAACAAGTGTCAGCTGTTGACATGTGCAGATGTTGAGCTTCAGGTATAGGAATTATACTTTATCGCATTGGCCATTTCCGCTTTTCTCACCCATTTTCGCTGTTCTCTCAATGCCACTTTTCTCTAACCTTCTATTCCTAATTTATTCTCTTTCACCTCCCACTTTCTCTCCTCTTCTCTCTAATACAAACCCATTAACGAATCTTCCCCAAAGATCTCAGCTTTTTTCTCATTTCACCTGATTTCACTTCACAAGCCTACTTGCTCTCTTTCATTTTGCTTCAGCAGAGAAAGAGGGGATTTTGATTTTGATTTTGATTTGATCAATCAGATATCTGATCTCTGTATCAATAATAGGATTTGGGTGATTAATCAGCCATGGAAGCTATAAGGAAGCAAGCCAGCAAGCTCAGAGAGCAAGTTGCCAAGCAGCAGCAGGTCCACCACTCTTCTCTCTGATCCATACACTATTCCTCTTTTTTTCTTTTGCTTTTTCTTTCAAACCCATTTCTGATTTTATCTTATTTTCTCATTTTACAGTATTTCTTACCTAACATTTTCATTCATTCCTGACATGGATTGTAAAGAGAGATTACGAATTGCTGATGTAAAAAACATTGATTGTAGCTCCTCTTGAAATGAGCTCAGCACTTTGCTGATAATAGCACAACTGTTTGGAGTGTTTAATGTTTTTTTGGGGTTTTTAGTTAGTTTCTAGATTGCCTTTTAATCTTCTCTTTATGCAAGAAATTGTAATGGTTTGGTTTGGAACTTTTGTGTTTTTTTTGCTGCCCGTGTATGGTTTATAGTTAAGCTGTTACTTGTTTTATAGGCTGTATTGAAGCAATTGGGACATTTTGGTAATGAAGCTGTGATGATCGACGAAGATGAAGTTCAGTGTCACAATCAGCTTCAAAATCTATATAATTCCACGAGAGCTGCTAAGGTACCGACAATATTGATTCACGGTGATTTGATTCCCTTTTGATACATGAAAATTCGTCGTGTTATCCATGTCGTCTGATGCGTTTGCTGCTGTTTAATCTGAACACAGTTTGAAATGCTATTGTGTTGCACAGCATTTTCAGAGGAGTATTGTTCGTGGCGTTGAGGGTTTTATTTCTGCTAGCACGAAGCAAATGGAGATTGGTGAGTATTGGCGTCGCATATCTCTTGGATCGGGCTTCTTGTACTTCAGTGACTGATTCACGAACTTTTCTTCTTCGTGTATGCAGTAAGAAGGTTGGCCGAGGATTGTTGCAAGTATGGAGTTGAGAATGAAAGCAGTGGTTTCCCTCTCGCGAGAGCTGCTCTTGGTTTTGGCGAATCGCATAGTTCGATGGAGAAAGAGAGGGAGAGTTTACTCAGGATCCTTGGCAGTCAGGTGAGTTGTTAATTTCTCTCATATTTGTATTCTTATTCTTATCCAATGAAAAAATACTTTGTAGCATGTGCATGTATCAGTGTTCTAAAAAACGCTAGGTGCTAGTCGGGCGTATAGGGCCTCTAGGGACTAATCAGATTTTGAGATTAATCGGAGACTAATCAGACTAGTCAGGGATTTTTAACTCTGGCATATATGGAGCGTGGAGAATTTAGCTTACATGTATCGGGGACTAATCAGACCAGTCGGGGATTTTGACTGCATTAAAAGTTCAATATATATAATTGCTGCGAGTTTATATTATAGGTTTACCAAAGGTATTGTATTGTTGTTTAATTTATTGCTCATAAAACAAATTGTAGGTTTGTGAGCCATTACGGGCATTAATAAAGGGAGCTCCCTTGGAGGATGCTCGCCAGCTGACTCACCGTTATGACCAAGTCCGCCAAGAGGTAGATGCCCAGGTAATCGTTAATTTATAACGCCTCGATTTACAATTAATATCGTGTATGATGCAAAGTACTTACATTCTAATATGTTCTCTCACCAGGCGGCTGATGTATTGAGGCGCCACACAAAGTCTAGGCATTCAGATATTTCGGTAGAGAGTTACACGAGGCTTCAAAATGCAGAAGCTAGATTGACTGACCTCAAATCATCGATGAGGGCGCTCGGGAAAGAGGCAACTGCTGCTATGCTCTCAGTCGAGGATCAGCAACAACAAGTAACTTACCAACGGCTTTGTAAGATGGTATAGCTACTTATTATATTCCCATTTCCTGGTGACAATGTTTTTTTAAGGGATAATAGCAAAAGGGTGTTGTATAATATCACACTTCTGTAATAGGGTGTGTTGTGTACTTTGTTAATGGAAAAAAGGTAATGTGAAATTTGATTTCTTTTTGGCAAAATGTGTGTATTTGCACAAAAATACGAAATTGCCCTTAAAATTAAGAAATTTTTTTCTAAAAGATTTTCCGAAAATATCTTTTGACTGAAATTTGTATAATCAAATTTTGTAGTTTAATTTTTTATAAAAAAATTTAATTCTTACTTTCAGGGGCAATTTTGTCAATTTAATTCTTGCAAGAATGTGACAATATACAGCATCATTTTGCCATTCCCCTTTTTATAATCTAAAAATTATGGTTGCTATTGGAAATTGGTATACACATGCATATTTAGTTTCTGTGTTGTTGGATCTAAAATGAAAACCTCATTCAGGTTGATGCTGAGAGATCTTATCATCAGAGTGTCCTTGATATTTTAGAGAAACTTCACGCTGAGGTATAAAAACTGATAAATTCACTAGTGCCTTATTGTATTGAGATCTTACTTACGTCTGGTATTATTCGTTTATGGGTTTAGATGGTTTTGGAGGAACAATCAAACGAGCATTCATTGCACTCAACGATGACGATGAACAGAGACGTGCAGAATCCTCCAGTAAACAAAAATGGAAGTTTAAATGGAACTGATGTTCATGGAAACATGAATCAAGATAGTTCACACTTCATTGCAAAGGCAAGACCCTTTGTTACTGCATTTTCAGTAAATCATTTGAACCATTCCTTTCTGAGTAGATAATGTCTCGTTTAGTTAGCCATCTCGATCCTTTTTCATTTTGGTAACAGGTTATACACCCGTTTGACGCGCAAGCTGATGGCGAGTTGAACCTATCAATCGATGAATATGTCGTGGTTCGCCAGGTAATTTCTCTAACACATCCGTATGGCTGATAAGGATATATTGCTTTAAATTTATAACTCATGGGTAGGATATAACTATCATGAACATAGAAAAGGAACAAAAATATAAAGAAGCATTGCCCTTGATTTTTTTAATCATGTTTTTCAACAATATGACGACTCAACGTATATAGAATCTATAACTGCTAGCTTGAAATAAACCTTAGGTAATGATGGTTTCATGTCACGTTCTCCTTTGAAATACTGGATGTGCCTTGAATCGAATTAAAATTCAATATAAGTAGTTAGCACGATAGTCATGCTGATCAATCAGCAAGTCAAGGTCCAGGGGCGAAATGCTCGATCTGGGGGTTCGGGGGCGCGAGATAGCCCTTGACCCAACAATATGTTGTGTTTGTCGAAGGTCTTGTCACGACAAACTGCCCGACAAAGCAGGAGGTTACAATATGGCCATGAATATGAGTTTCCTGTTTGTCATATTAGGTTTCATGTTTACTTTTCTTAATAGGAAATTGTAGTATTACCCTACTCCAATGTAACCTGGCTAGAGGATCCAAACAACTTGGTGTATATTGTTTTTCCTAATAAGATCCCTCTCCTCCGTCTGCGGACATAGTCGACACATTGTCTGCGAATCACGTAAAATTCTCGGTGCTACTACTGTTATTGCCTTTTCTTGTTTTACTTGTTTGTTTCCGCACTCGATCTTTCTCATATAACACATATGAACATGAAAGTGCAAGTCGGGCTATTGTAAGTGCTAGCTTCCAGAACTTGATCATCCAGGGAAATTAGAACACGGTCAAGGAATAACCAACATGGATAAGGCCATCTATGCATTAATTTTTGTTGTGTTTGATTAGGTTGCGGCGAATGGATGGTCTGAAGGGGAATGCAAAGGGAATGCTGGGTGGTTTCCGTCTGCTTATGTAGAAAAGCAGGAGAAAGCACCAGCAGCCAAGTTAATGGATGGTAGCTCCACTCCATGATCACTGCATATATATTGTATATGTACATTCTCATGTGATAGTTGTGTGCAGTACCTGTTTCCTTGAATTTCACTTACATATTTTGGTGTGGTATATAAGTATATATTGTACAACACAGGTTACAACTGTAATTATGACTTATGTGAAAATATGTATGTATTTTGTTAGGAGTTGAATGGAATGCTTGAATGTAACAATGATTCTGAAATTTGAGATCATAAAATCATGCAATGTGATGGCTACTTGTTTATAGCACACCCATATCAGTAGAACATGACCTCATTTTAACACCCCACATAATTAGTATGGGATCGCTGGTTTTAATACCATATAAGCGGTATTGCTGATCAGAAAATAAGGCAAAATTGGTCATTCCACCACAACCCATTTCACAAGTTATGGATGTTTTCTAACAACCAAATATGAGGAGCAACCAAATGGTAGAAATGATGAGGCCAATACAATTACAACTCAAAATCATTCTTAAATATATAGCCTCAACTTCAACAATCAAATGACATGGTATTGTCATTTACATAGAAGAGAAAATTCATGTATGTGGAAGCAAGGAATGAACAGAGAAGATCAGACCATAACTGCAAGGGCAAGAAAGCTTCTTCAACTCAGTAACAGTAACTCAAAGTTACTAAACTAGTATATGTTGGATTCCTTTCCAAGCCGGAGAATATATTTCCAATTCAAACTTGTATGTATTTACCTTTCCGTATTCTTTTACTTCACAAGCCATAAGTCAGCTTATATGCTTCGAGGATCAGTTTGATGGAGAAGCTTGTTCAAGAGGGTTGTTAGCAAAGCATCTCTCCTCTCAGCCCGGCCTTCTTCTCTCGCCCTTCTCTGTTCTTCCCTTTCCCTCCAAACCTGCTCAGCCATTAACTTCTCTCTTTCTAAATTTTCCATAGTCTGTCGCCATTCCTGCGCGAACAATTCCCTTTCCCGAGCACGCTTCTCCATCATCTCCATCCACTGCATCTCCATCTTTTGCTGCTGTTGCAAAAATTCCTTGAGCAGTTCCTCGATGCTACCACTCCCGCTATTGGTAGAAGTTATGACTCTTGAAGACTTGCCCAATGCACCTTTTCCAGCTTTTCTTTTTCGTGGATTGCTTCTAGCAGGTCGTGCCTCATCACTGTCAACTTCATCCTCGTCTTCTGAGAATTCATCTGAGAATCGACTTTCATTCATTCTCTTAACTTTTTTGTTTGCCTGACCAGAACCGGCCTCAGATTCAAGAAGCAATCTTTGCATGTGGTTTGTTCTTTCAGTGAAAACCGCATGCAGCTCCTCAAAGAAAGGGCATTGCCTGCCGTTCTCTGGATCAGATGTCTCCTTTCCCTGTTTAAATAAACAACAAGATTTTCATTGCACAAAGAAGGGGAAAAAGAAAATAAAAGGATAAGTTATATGGCCATCACTACAATGCATTCGCTACTGAAATGAGACAACGAAAATTTGAGAGTTGCCCCACACAGAACATGCCAAAAAGTTTCTAGGTGTCTCGTGTACAACAATCAATTCAATATTGAACTTGTACCCCCACCATACCGACAACCTATTACGGGAGAGGAAAACTACCGAAGAGAGTAATCATAGACAGTAAACCACATTGCCACAGTGTGAACTGTGAACATTCCAAGCATGAAAACTCAGGAAGAAGACCTATAAATGGAATGCTTGATAAATGTTCGAAGCAAGGTGCATATGTCCTCTTTGAACATATGACACAGTGGATCGAAATACACAATTATGTGCCACCTGAAACCTTATTTATCATGATACACGGCGAGGGTATGCATAGCCACTTCAAATTTCAAACGGTTGCGCTTGTGCCACAGTATCAGCAACTAAATAAACAGAAGATAAATTTCATTCACAACACAAGATAAATTGCGGTTGCGCTTGTGCCACAACACAAGATATGCTGCAGGTAAATCCCAAAACCTATAATGTCATCCAAAACATTTAAATTTCATATATATGAGAAACATGTTACATTCCGAACTAACCAGATACAATATCTCAATAGTTCACAAATAGACAGTTCGAATGACATAATTCAGTTCCTCGCATAGTTAAACTTCATATAAACATATGAGATATGAGATAGGTGAGTTTTTCGGTTCCTCACAAAACAGAACAGTTAAACCCACTTAAAACCTGCATTAAGTGGGCCCAAGATTACTAATTTAAGCCATATGAGATAGGTGAGTTTTTCAATTGTTTCTTTGGCCATGGGATTTCTAATAGTTATACAAATGAAAACAGCTTCAAGAATCAATGCACAATAAGAAATCCCTATTTCCATTCAGACAAACATGATTAAAAAACCAGCAGCAACCAATAACACTAACATATGCTTCATATACAGAGAAGATGACACACAATTTATAAGGTGTAGCCTCTTCATTAATCCGCCTAGCACCTATCAGAATTAATGATGGAGATTATTCATGTTTGGTTGGTGTAAAAATGCGAGAAAAAGAACACAATGGCTAAAAATGGGGTATGCACCTCTACAAATAAAGCTCCCCTCTTTATCAAACAACTAACAAAATTACTGAACTAGTCTGACATATACTAGTTCTTTGGACAAGGGGTTTCTAATGCTTATGCAAATGAAAACAACTTCAAGAATCAATGCACAAAAAGAAATTGCTATGGCCATTAAGACTAGCATAAAAAAAACAAAGCAGGAGCAATAAAAAACACTATTGCACGTGCTTCATATACAGGGCAGAACACACTTACTATTTCGAAGGTGCAGCTTTTTATTAATCTACCTAGTACATATCAGCATTAGTAATGGAGATTATTCATGCTTGGTTGGTGGGAAAATGCGAGAAAAAGAACACAAGAGCTAAGAAATTGGGTGTGCACCTCTTCAACTAAAGCTCCCCTCTTTATCAATCAACTAACATATAAGATGATATTCACAATTTCTAAGCTGTCACATTTTTTATTAACCTATCTAGCAGCTATCAGCATTAGTGATGGAGTTTATTCATGTTTGGTTGCCCGGAAAATGCGAGAAAAATAACACTAGCTAAAAATTGGATATGCATGAATGTAGCCTTCAACTAAAGCTCCTCTCTTTCATGAATACAGAAATAATCAAAGAAACAGATAAAATGAAGTACCTTGTAGCGATTGACGAGGTTCTTCCACTTGCATTTACACTGATCAGGAGTCCTGTTATAGCCTCTCTCCTTCAGTCTGGCGCTGACCACCTCCCACAGCGTCTTGTTCCGCTTCGCCGCCGTGAAGTCCCTCTCCAGCTCCGCCCTCACGGAGATGAAATCCCTCGTCTCCTCCTGTCCCCACTGCGCCGGCGCCATCATGCTCATGCGCTCCAAGGAATCGCCGTCTCCTCCGCCACCGAACATCGTCTCTGCGATTAGGGTTTGGAAATGGTCTCGATTTCTCTCTGCAACTGCTACACCTCTCTCAGCGCTCCACCAGAATCGCAATGAAATTGGGTTGGTCTGAACACTGGACTGTTTTTCCTCTTTCAAAAACGCCCTTCGTATTGGGTTAATTTACGCCCAGGCCATCGGCCTCGTCCCCTGCTGACGTGGCACCGGCCCGTTAAAGATTTATAAGTCCTCTAGGCCCATGTAAGATGAGTCCCATAGGCCCAGTAAGCCTATTTATCTTTGTCTCAACTCAACCGTCAGTATAAAAATCCGCGAACGTACGATCGAATTTAACGGAAATTGCAAATAGCGTTTTATTTTTGGTCGCCTCCAAATCCAATCCAATCTAATCCCTAGAGCTGTGTGCTTCTCTTCATCTTCTCCGTCGCTCCGATTAGGGTTTGGTGGTAACCAGGTTCAATTTACAAATCCTCTGATGTTTCCGCCAACCTCCGTGCGTATCAGACCAGGCTTCGTCTAGTTCTTCTCAATATTCAAGCACACCTCTCTCTCTGCTCGCTTCTTCAGAAATTACCAGATTAGGGTTTTTTCAAAAGCATTATGTTCGTAATCTCTTCGCCTTCCGTCGATTCGATCCTCGTTTCCCAGAATCTGCGCGTGTTCGGACCTGGCTTGAATCCATCTTTTCCGTACTGTATGGCCAATCATTCCCCGGCTTCTCGCTAAATCCCCCTTTTCCCTCTCGTTATTCTCACTATCATGTAATTGTGGTGTTCTTCGGAGATTTCCTTATTTTCTTTTTTGAATTTCTCAACCCTGAAAGTTTGGTAGAGCGAGCTGTTGTGAGCTTTTTGGTCCGCGAATATTTGGACTGTTGATTTTTCTGGAGAAAGCTATAACCCTAGTCATGCCTCGAGAGCAAGTGCAGGTTGCTACGTTTCGCAGGACATTGTCGAGGAAGCGGTCCTTTACGTTTAGGTCTGGTGCTGGTATTGATGATAGAGGCTGGACTATGCTACATATAGGTGCTAGGGCAGGTGATCTGAGACTGGTATGTATGATATCTATTCATGCTTGTTATATTGGTTTGTGTAATTTGTTTTTCAATGTGGTTCAGTTGTGTTTTTGTGTCATCTTAGTGCTTTAGTTGATCCAATGTCAATATGCCATAGCTATAAAACCTGCATAAAAATACCATAACAAATATGATTGAGGGTGCTTTCGATTTCATCAAAAATTTGATCTATGGCCTTGCCAAGAAGTTTGGAGATGTTATGGCATGCAAAAATCAGTCACCTTAGGTAATCATAGATCTGGAATGTAAGTGATATTGAAAGCTTTGGTGTAGTTGAGTTGTGCAGATAAGTTCATATTTAACTGATACATAACCGAACGGTGGCTTGAGTATGAAACTCTCTAATTGGTGATTTGTTACGTCTAAGACAGTTCAATGAAACTCACTACAATAACAATGCGTATGGAACAGAGATATGTTATGAAGAGGAACTTGCGAGAAACTTAGAAACTGGTTAAACCATCATTCGAAGTAGGCATATTTCTGTATAAAGTACTCAATTGCTTTTATGCTGCATAGGTGTTAGGCAAGGCCTGATCTGGAACCTAGCTTGTTTACTTGTCTATTTTTTCTTTAATAGTCTGTGTTCCTGTCAAGTTCATTCGGTTCCTGATTTATGGAGGGGTAATATAGTTGATGGATGGAATTATATATTCTAACTTCGAAATCTATATTGTTAATTGGATAGTTCACGATTATATGAAAGGAATCGAGTGCCCTTCTATCATTGTTAGTAATGGCGCAGAGGGACTGATGCTTGTTGTTCTACATTTTTCTGATACAGGTGAAGCGGCTTCTCGATGAAGGAATGGACGTGAACGTGTCTGCTTGGGGACCTAAATCACAAGGAGTGACCCCTCTCCACCTTGCAGCTGAGGGTGGCCACATTGAAGTTATGGATGAGTTGCTTGACCGTGGTGCTGACATCGATGCTAGAACTAAGGGTGCTTGTGGCTGTAAGTTATTTCTCCCCATAGAAAGATTTATTTGCAGCGATCCATTTAAATATCATGCAATGAAGTACCCATCCTCTCCTCGTGTAAGCTATTTACAGTACTAATTCGACCTTTTTTGTGTTAAACTCAGGGACACCTCTTCACAGTGCATCGAAAGAGAGAAAGAAGGAAGCAATCAAATTCCTGGTGGAGAACGGAGCTTTTCTGCCGGATGACATAAATGACAGCAGGTTCAATCCACCACTCCATTACTGCCCTGGTCTTGAATGGGCTTATGAAGAGAGGAAGCGTCTTGAAAATACTGAAGACTACTCAGCTATGGAGGCCTCGGACAGCCCTCAAACCTGATTTAGTGTCCTCTTCTTGTACCTGCGGTGACTTTACCGCCCTTTCCTTAAATAAATAGCTCTTGGAACTGAGTTGCTGGTGCTTAGCTCTATTTGCACAACCTGTCCCTGTGTATTGGTATTGGTATAGTTTGTAACTTCAAAACTTGTGTGTGAAGTCAGCTTGTTTCTGCATGGGATTATGTCATGATGTTTTTAGTAATTGCATTAAGTACGTATTTGCTTTTCAATGGGCAATTAAAGTTGAATACAATTATAGCAATCCATATGTTCATTTTTGGTATGTACTGTACTACAAGTAAATAGAAGATAGATTAACATAATCACAAGATTGAAAAGGTGAAGGAAGATCTTGACACACATGATGAAGTTAGGCCTATAGGTCAAGCACAAGATGATTGCATTACATTACAAAACCAACTGTAGGGCGTGGACTTTGAGTCACACTCATTACATCCCATCCATAATAGCAAATTGTGTTCCACACCATCACTCAAGCAATCCATAATGTAATATTTGTCATGAACGATCATCATATCAAGACCTTACAAGCACCGCCCCTCCCTAGCGGCGGAAACTCCTGGCCTGGCGAGGCGGCTCAGCCTCGACCTCGTCTCCACGGAGCTTGACAACGGTATAGACGCCTGCACCGGCCAGAGCCCCCAGCGTAGGCGCCAACAGATATATCCATAACCCTCTGTAATTTCCCGCTGCAATGGCCGGCCCAAGTGTCCGCACCGGGTTCATCGACCCACCACTCGACGGCCTGCCAATTTCATAATCTAACCATTACTGTATTGTTACACTTTTGCAATAAGGATTGTGTCATTTTTTAATAACAAAAAAATATTGCAAACTTTGATTTTACATGCAAAATACGTATATTTATACAAAAATAAGAAATCGCACTTCAAATTAAGAATTAAAATTTTTATAACTTAATTTTTATAAAAAGTTAATTTTCAACTTAAAAATAATTTAACTTAAAATTAAAATACAAGTTTGATTATAAACATTTTAGTTAAAATTTAAAACTTTGAAAATTATTTTTGTTTAATTGATTTTTAAAAAATATTTTGTAATGTTAAGCGAGATTTCATCATTTTTTGTAGGAAAAAAATAATTCAAAATTCACTATTTATTTTCATAAAAAAAATAAATAGACATCTGTGTGTTATAATAATAATATAGAGCAAGTATTTGTCATTTTCATATATACTAACCCGGCTACAAGAATGTTGAGCATGACTGTAGCCCCAACAGCAATCCCCGCCAATTCTCCCACCTGCAGGGATGAGGAGTTGATGTAATTATAAGTAGGATTTCATCAATTCTGACACATATATATATATTGTTATTTCTGACAAATTATTATACAGCTCGAGTGTCGGTAGCAACAGCAGTGACAACGAACAAGAGATTGAAAGTGATGAGGAACTCAAGAGCAAAGGCTTGGCCGGAGGCGACGGAAGGGACTGTGACCCCGCCGGACATGAATGGGTGGAAGACCGCTTTGAGGGCGAAGGAGGCGCAGATGGAGGCGGAGACCTGCGCGGCTATGTATGCCGGCACGTGCACCCACGGGAAGTGCCTCAGCGCCGCGAACGCTATGGTCAGCGACGGGTTCAGGTGTGCGCCGGATATGTGCCCCGTCGACAGTATCACTATCATCACCGCCAGGCCTGCGCACGCCGCGTTCCCCATCAACGTCTCCGCCCCGCCGTACTTCTGGTTCACTATTGGCGCCGCCGTTGCTCCGAATATCAGTATGAACGTCCCCACAAACTCAGCTCCTAGCTGCATATATATATATAACAACTACTCATCAATCATGCATGTTAATATATATACTTTACATGCATGTACGTATTCTTTGTTTTGGTTACCTTTCGGGTGAGGGAGGGGCCGAAATGGGTGAAGCAGGTAGGATGAGGATCGGTAGCTCCGAGCGGGAGGCACTTGCAGCGGGGCATGGACTTGCGGTCGTACGAGAGAGAGTCGACTCTCATCGAAGGGAACAACGGCCCCCCGGGGGTCGCCGGAGCCGATACCGGAATTGCCTCCGTGTCTCCCATTAATTTCTCCTTCTCTGCTGAGATAGGGATGATGAGTGAAGTTGTGGATGACAAGTTCTTATAAATGTGGTGAGTGATATATATACACAAATTATATCTCAAGGATTAAAGTAGAGTAGAGTATAGAGTAGGGCCTTGTGAATGGTCAATGGCCATCCTTTCCTTCCACCAAAGCCACAGGAGGATTATTGGATCATCAGCTCAATGTCACTTCCCAATCACATTTATTAATTTCACCCCAAAGTCAAATCTACCCATTAATTATCATGTATATATATTGTGGCTATTTTTGTCTATACCTCAATCAAAACATCCTTTACCAACTGTTTTTACAATATGCATGAATGGACCTTATCATATTTGCAAACTCACTTTGATATCAAAATATAAAAGATTATTTCATAAGTTTTCAAATGTTATTTCTATTTTGCAAAAATAATATTTTAATTTAAATAACGTATATATCACCACTGAAAATGACCTCCAAGCCGGCGAGGCTTTGCTCCCGCCGGGTAGGAGGTCTGGGATCTCGTCGGCGAGATTTTCGCCCGAAACTCGCCGGCTTGGTTCTCGTCGGACAAGTATCGTCGGGAAAGGTCATAGTCGGTGAGATTTGCTTCAATTCAAACCTAGCCGGTGAGATTTTGTCAACATCCCGCCGGCTAGGTTTGACAAAAATTTGAGCAGAAACTGCCCAATTTTGTCAATTTCCCGTTACATGTAAAACCAGCAATTCAACTAAATCCTAAACTGCAATTTGCAACGATCGAAAACAGTATAAATCAATTGCAAACCAAATTAAAATTCAAACAATCTTGTATAATTACAAACAATGTCAACAAAATCCGTAACCACAGAACCTACGAGAGTCGTCTAACCCGTTTTGTCTTATGTGTCGTCCTCTTGAACCACTTGCTCGGGCGCGACTGTTCGTCGGCAGGTGATGGAGGTTGTTGTTGGTTCGAAGGCACTCCCGGCGAGATAGTCAGCTGCGTCAACGTCTGAGTCGGAGTCAGCCCCTGGGTCAGGGTCGGAGTCAGAGTCAAGCTCGAGGTCATGGTCAGAATCGGATTCGAAGTTAAATTGACGACGGGGCTCGAGGCCTGGGCCGAAAGCGACATCAGCGCAACATTCGGCAAGCCGAAGTTGACCAGTATATTCCGGATACTTGCTTGAACCTCGACCTTAACCCGAACATCGATCTCGGCCTTAAGCCGAGCCTCGACCTTATTCCGAGCGTCCGTATGACCCATGCTGATCGTCGAAACGACATTTCAGCTTAGCTATCTCCCCCTCCCCTTCCGCAGCAGCAGCTTTGGCGGCCAATTCTGCCTCTCTCTCGCGAGCCCTCTTCTCCATTTCGGCCGTTCTAGCAACGACTGCAACATATATCTTCTCAGCTGAGGCCGTGGATGTATGGGTACCACCTCTCGGTTTCGCCGGTCGAAGGAACTCGCCGCCCATGCCAGGAACAAGACACCCCCGCTTCTTCTCCGTGCCCGTCAACCGCTGAAGGATTTCGGCCTCTACATGCTTCGGGACCGAATATTGTTGTCCGACGGCAGCCGCTTCTGTGGCAAGTCTTTTGTGCCGCTCGATCTCGTCCTTCACTTTTTGGATCTGCGAAAAAAAATGTTAAATTGTATGACATAATCAAAATTTCGGTAAATTTATAAAGAAAATAAAACTTTACCGTCTCTGGATCGTCGTCTTTTTCATAGACGCGCACGTAAGTTTCCAAACACGGAAGAAGAACTCCAGCCTTCTGTTGGAGTTGAGCATGTCTGTCGAAGGTCCGGGAACCACCACTATACTTTTTCTTATTCTCGACGAGACCTTTCATTTTTGCAGAAAGTTCATGCACACGGACAAATATCGAGCGTTAAGAAAAAGTATTTAAAATATTTGAAAGACTTAAAGAAAATATGACATATTTTTACGTACCTTATAATCTGGACTCTCGAAGTAGTCGCACATCCACTCTCATGATTGCTCTCGGCCTATGAAGTCAACCAGGACCAAACTCCGCCCGTACTGAGAGTAGTTCCTCGAATACCCCCCCATAAACTTCCCATATCGCCTCTGAGTATGGTACGAGAGCCACTGGTAGAATTTATTTGGTGCTACGTGATAGCGTAGCACGCTCTTCAATGAAAATAAAAATACGTTATCAAAACGGTTTAAAATGAAATAATTTATAAGTGAAAAAAGTTTAAAAATTTACCGTGAGAGCTCCCCATATCTTACATTTCTCATCGAAATCTAGCATCTGAAACCGAGGAGCGCGCGGTAGTACACTCGTCCTGATGTGACTGCCGATGAAATGGATAATCTGGGTCGAGTCAAATTCTGGGTTGTTGTTGATGGGATGTGATTTTTGTCGAAATCCTATGGATCGATAGAGGCCATTTCTCTATTATATCTTGGAGCTTCTTGCACTTCGCAAGCCCACGTGAACATGTCTTTGGCTCATGTGGCCCACTCGTCAATCCTTCTTCGTACGTGGTGTTCAGCGAATAGTACCGGATGTGTCGTCTGGCGGGCACAGTCGAACCGCACGTGTTCGATCCGTTATACTCCACTATAGGAATGCACGAGGGACCGACTGTGGGAATGATGCACTCGATCAGCTCATCCTCATGTTCAGGCGCCTCCTCCGGAACCGAACCACCCCGCTCGGGTCTGTTGACCTCCTCCTGGGCCAGTGTACCCTGCTGGGGCGGAGTACCCTCCTTTGGTCTATTACCAGCCTGGGGCCCACTTTCTACCCTCGAGCTCTCAGGCGGTGCCAAGCTTATAGCATACCGGCGGATTCGGTCAAAATACTGCTCCTTCAGAGTCTTCCGCCCCCTGTTCCTTCTATGAGGCATTTCCTGCAATATCGACCAAATACATCAGTTGTTGATACATTGCAATGAAAATGTGAATGGAGGAGAGCCTAGTTATGATGTAATGCATTTTGAGAAAAATGGCTTATTGTGAGCTCTTTATATGACAGATGCAAACAACAATTTCTTATTTATAGATGTTAGTGAAGTTTTTGAACAATCTTTGCAACTACATTTTTCTCCATGGTTGTGTCACAAACATTATGGGTGACTGGAAACATGAACTGCAGAAGGAAGTCACATAGTAATAATGCCAAGTCTCTTGAAGACACTACACTCAGAGATCACAAGCTTGGTTTTAGTGGATTTTGAGGTTAAAAGAAAAATGAAAAGCTTGTAATAAATGAGATACACATAGGGGTGGGTACTTTTTACCAAAACCGAAACCGAACTAGGATCCAAAACGAATCTGAACCGAAGAACCGAGAACCGTAGGTATCGGATCGGATTTGAATATGATAATTGAGAACAGAATCAATTTGGTTCGGTTTCTGTTCTGAGAGTGTAGAACCGCTAATTAACCGGTTCAGAACCGAACCGATTTTTGGGGGTTTTAATTAGTATTTTTTGTATTTCAATTTTATGTTTTAGCCTAAAAAGAGTTTAATTGTGTATAGTTTTCACCATAAATTGAACAATATATGAATATCGCATTAATTGGATCTAATTAGGCAAAACTATACAACAATATCAGAGAATCGGGCCCTTAATTTCACAATTAATCATTCAATTGGGTCTAAATGGGTAGAACCAAGAACCAGACCATAGAACCATACCCAAAACCGGACTGATACCCACTTATTGGGTCCGAATTTAGGTCTCCAAAATAAAGAACCGATTGATTGAGTTCGGTCCGGTTCTGGATGGTTCTGTTTGGTTCTGAAACCGTGCCTAGCCCTAGATACACATTTTGGGTTTGTGCCAGCAAATGCAACAAAACATATTCAGCAAAAAAATTTGGGTTTGATCACAAGGAAAAGCTTGTAATAAATCGTGTACTCAAGGTGATATTATTGATTTTGCAATAATCATGCTTAAACCACAAACATATTCAGCAAAACAATTCAAGTTCGAATACTATATTTTCAAAGTCCATTACATCACAATCCAAATCCATATCATCACACGGTAGAGAATCAAACAATAACATCAAATTAAATTAAATCAAACAACTAAATTGCATTTCATCAAATTAAATTCAAGAGCATTTGATCTCAAGTCAAGAGCATTTCATCAAGTTAAATTAATAGTAACAAATCCACTGATGCATTTATCATACAATGATGCATTTATCATACAGTGATGCATTTATCCACTGATCACAGTAGCTTGAGATCAAATTCAATTAAAAGTAACAAACCCTGATCACATTAGCATTTCATCGAATCCACTGATGCATTTATCTGTACCAAATCAAAGAAATCATACTTAAAAGTAGAGGGAGACCGAGCAGAGGAGACAGGAGATGAGTCGGCCGGAGTGAGCAGAATCAACACAAATTTGAAGAAATTGAACCCTAAATTCAAATCCTAAATCAGTAAATCAAACATTAAACCCAAAATTCTGAAATCAAACCCAATTTTGAACACTAATTTCCCAAACTTGAACCATTAACCTGAGGTTCGGGAGGACGACGATGGCGACATCGACAAGCTCCACGAAGGACGACAGCAAGGAGGAGGCGACGATGGCGACGGCGACGACGAGCTTCAGGTGAAGAGACACGGAGCTTCAGGTCGACGGCGAGGTCCGGTGAGGCGAGGTCTAGCGAGGCGAGAGAGATTCCAGCTACACAAATCGGGCGAGCGTACCAGACAGTGAGCGAGACAGATCGAGAAAGAGAGGGAAAATGCCAGAAATTTTCACCAAGTGTTGAATAAGTGAACATTTATTCCCGGCGAGATTTTGGTAACATTTCGCCGGGTAAGTAGTCACGTGCAAATGAAAATTCCACGTGACTACTTACCCGACGAGATACTGCCAAACTCTCGCCGGGTAGATAGTCACGTGGAATTTTCATTTGCACGTGACTACTTAAACGGCAAGATGTTGCCAAAATCTCGCCGAGAATGATTTTTTCAAATTCTAAAATTTATTTATGTATAGGAATATACAATTAATTGTTAGGGTTTATTGGTTAGGGTTAGTGTTAGGGTCATGTCTAGTGTGTTTAGAGTTCTGATACCAAGACAAAATGAGGATAGAGTTTTTATTTGCAAAGAAGAAATTACAAGTTTTGTAAAATATAGAATATGTATTAAATCAATTAGAATCGTCTTCTTCTTCGTTAATATGTTGGCCCTCTTATTCTTCGTTAATATGTTGGCCCTCTTATTCTTCGTCTGTCTCAGGTAAAGCCTCATCATCATTAAATTCAATAAATTCCTCTTGTTATCCAATTCATCGTCTAATTTCAGTTCTTTTTCAGACTTATCGGACTCATCGGATTCACGCATTCGAATCGGACCAAAATCAACAGATAAACTCTCATTTATGAGGAGTAATATATATTGTTGCTTCCTCCTGATACGGTGCTTCGACCTCATATATTGGTCATTCATTTGCATTTCTTGCAAGTGATGTCGGGTTATAAATACTTCTATGGAACATGCAGCTGACAATTTTCTAATCCCCCCATGCAGCGGATCGTCGACGTAGAAGACTTGTTTCACCATTTTAGCTAAACACCATGGATTTTCTTGATACACATTTGTGGATGTATCAACGGATTCCATGTCACGGTCTTTTCGAATAGTAGCCTCGTTGAACCGCCTACACTTGAAAAGTGTAACTGGCATCCCTTGCGTGTATACGAGTTCAACAACATTCAATAGGATTCCATAATACTTTTTTGAATTTGTTTCGAACATGACACCACAATTTTGTGTCCTACGCGACTGATCTTGTCGGTGACACACGTATTTGACTCCATTAACGGTGCATTAACGTTTATACAATTCAATATTTCTCATCGCTTTCATCTGCAGAATTGAACGAAATCCACGCAGATATTAGTCTATATAGGTTGCAATGATTATGAAATTCAAGACAAAATTGATTTAAAAAATGCACTTACTTTTTTGTTGAACGATAAGAAGAAATATTCTACGCGCAACTTCTCGGAACTATTCGAGCACTTCATATTGAATTGATTGTGGTGGCTATCAATGTATGGATGTGCTTCCTCACAATGTAACATAACCGTCCAATGGGCCCAATTTTGGTCCTCAGTTGTTACAATTGTGTGACCGACGAAGCCGCTAAAAATGACAACTGAGGAGAAAACTGAAACATTCCATTGTTGAACCTCACTCAGCTGTACACTGGGAGTAGACGAGTCGTCGTCGAGGTATAAGTTGACGAAATTCACGCGTTCGTGCATCAAATACGATCCAGCTATGCTACCCTCCTGGTACTGATGGTTTCGTATACTCTTTTTGTACTCACCAAGTTGCATGTATCAAAAATATAAATTAGTTGAGAAGAGAAATATTGTGAATGATACAACTTACAAGTACAAAATATGACTGTTATCTAGCCAGTTTACCTTTCAACTGGAAACATCCAACTGTAATGAATTGGGTCAATCATCAAAAGTTGTTCGGGCAGATGATGACAAAGGTGAACCATGATTGTGAAGAATGCAACTGAGAATATACTCTCTAAATTGCACAAAATCAATTTGATATCACATTAGAGCTGATGGATTTCTTGCACCTTCAGTTCCCTAACACATGACCTCTGAAACCATCGAGATAAGTCCACTGAGGTATCCGCCATGCGCGACCCAACATATGGTCGGATGATTATCGGGAGAATTCATTGGAGAAACACATGACAGTCGTGTGTCTTCAATCCATAAAAAATTTTGTCTTGCACATTCACTTTACTTTTCAACTAACCAGCATACCTGGTCAGATATTTGATAGCAACAATTCTTTCAAACACTTCGCCCCGCAGCTGAGGCAACACAATGAAATCAGAGGAAGGTCGACTGATGCTCATATCTGAGAGAGTTGCACGGGCATTTGCATCATCCCTGGTCTTCGACTTAAGGCCAAGTACGGTACCCATGACATTTTCGCATACATTTTTCTCGATATACATGACATAAGAGCATGCCTAACCTGAATTGACTTCCAGTACGGTAGCTGCCAGAAAATAGTTTCATGCGTCCAGCAACACGAAACCCTGCCTTGTTTCGGCGCACACAACGAATGCAAACTCTACACTGGAAATTAATGAAGTCTTGTTTGTCTGAGGACTTCCTCCGATGAAGGTGCCTGTAGGGGTGGCTGTTCTCCCATTGCTCCGTTAAACTCACGAGTCTTGAATCGATATGGATGATAGGCGTGTAACCATCTACGGTGTTCGAGGTATGACATTCTACAACGACTGTATGTAGCATCGAGGTTGTTAAGGAAAATGGGGCATGCCTTGTACCCTTTTACCTGAATTCCGGCTAACATTCCCAACCATGGATAGTCGCTGATTGTGTACATCAAGGCTGCACGCATCCGAAATTGCTCGCAACTTTTCCGATCATACGTTGGTACACCCGTGCCCCACAATACTTTTAGATCGTCTATTAATGGTTGCATGAACACGTTCAAACACTTACCTGATGATTTTGGCCAGGAAACCAGTAACAATAGAATACTGAACTCCTTCCTCATACATATGGACGGGGGGAAGTTGAGGGGAATCATCACCACTGGCCAAATACTGTGAGGCGTAGAAGCGGGCCCGAACGGGTTAAAACCGTCGCTCGCTAGAGCAAGACGCACGTTCCGGAAGTCTGTAGCAAATGTTGGGTACAATTCATCAAACTATTTCCAAGATACGCCGTCAGCTGGATGGAAAACGTTGTTTCTGTCTCTAACCCTTTGCATGTGCCAACGCATTTGGTCGGGAGTCTTCGCTGACATGTACAAACGCTGGAGCCGCAGAATAATAGGGAAGTACTAGACAATTTTCCTTGGTTTTTTTTTTTTTTTTTCTGTTTCCCGTCTACTCATCTAGATGTTCGACAAATAGGGCGAAAATTGGCAGATTCGTACTATTTATAGTACAACATGCATCCGAACTCGCAAGCAGCGCATTTGATATAATGCATCCCTATCTTCTTCAACATCTTTTTCGATTCGGCATATGATTTAGGGTGAAAATTTGGCGACGGGTGCGAATTTATGTAAAACTCGCAATTCATGTCAAATGCTATGTTTGACATTGCTGATTTTTCTTTCATGGTCATCAACTTCAAAAACGCCTTCAGACATGACAAGTTAGATCCTGGATACAATGGGGTGTTTGCAAGATGGGTTAGTTCGACATACGCGTCCATCGTTGCTTTTGTCGTAGGGTGCTCACCCTCCACTGTATCTTCACCAAAGTTATCTGCCTGCTGGAATAAATCTTCCACAAGCTCTACGACAAGATCGACATTTCGACTACTTGAAGCCTCGTCCCGTCGAGATTCACGTCCCGCACCCAAAAACGAATTAGCGTTGTGCACTTCACCGTGACAATTCCACACAGTGTAGGTCGAAACCATGTCGTATTGCAATAAGTGGGTACATATTGTATTCTCATGTTATCCAATCATATTGTGACAGGTTTTGCTCGGGCATAGATATCGGTCACGGCCATGTTGAAATGCATTTTTTGGATAAACTTTATGAAATATTCGACGTCGACCATATTCGCTTACGACTTTCTATTTTCTATATTCATCCACCTATGGCGGTCCATAATGTACAAATCTACATACAATATAATACATTATAGTTATTATATGCATATGTATTACTACACGTAATTAAAGCTAAATATCCACAAATCGAAATCTCACATCAATGTACTAATTCAGAGCCTAGCTTGTTCACCAAAAATTTACTAATTCATAGCCTATTTCACCAAATTTCACAAATTCATAACCTAGTTCACCAAAATTTCACTAATTCATAGCCTAGTTCACCAAAATTTTACTAATTCATAGTCTAGTTCACCAAAATTTTACTAATTCATAGCCTAAGTCACAAATTTCTTTCATAGCAATGTCATAACTAAATCAAAATATCACAAAAACTAAAATTTCACTAATTCATAGCCTAGTTAAACAAAATTTCACTAATTCATAGCCTAGTTTAGCAATATTTCACTAATTCATAGTCTAGTTCACCAAAATTTCACTAAGTCATAGCCTAATTCACAAAAATTCATATCAATGTCATAGTCTAGTTCACCAAAATTAAAATTTCATAGCATATCGAAAACTCAAACTAACCTGCAAATTTGGAGATCGACCAATGGGGACGACAAGATTGAAGACGACGAGGGGAACTCGAGAACCAGACTAATAATCTTTGACTTTGTATGCATTCGAAATCTTCATCTCTATAAATAGGTCCAAATTATCATTCACAAACCAATTTTTGACAAATGAACTCATCCATAGACCTTTTTATAGAATTTTCATAATCTTTTCCCGCGAGATATTGCTCAATGTATCGTCGGGAAAGGTTATGACCGTTGATGGTCAACAAACACTTTCCCGATGATATTTTGCCAATATATCGCCAGGTTGGAGTCGTTGACCGGCAACGGTCGGATGTTGACCATCAACGGTCATAGCTTTTCCCTGCGAGATATTGCTCAATATCTTGCCGGGAAAAGTTATGACCGTTGGCGATAACATCCGACCGTTGACGTCTGTAATAAGCCCGAAGAGATTTTGATTATCTCATCGATTTGCTGTAACTTACCCGGCGAGATACTGCGCAATATCTCGCCGGCAAAAGTTATGACCGTTGTGGTCATAATCCACTCGTTGACTGATGAAGCCAACCCGACGATATGTGCAATATCTCGCCGGGCATCTTGTTCGCATGAATTATGGGCTCTCACTCTAGAACAAGATGATGTGTTGACGTCTAGTGAAGGTATTGACGTTTTATAAATCTTGACACTCTACTTCACGTGTTTTTAACACGAAAGCATACTTCATTACTCTTTCGGACTTTAAAGTTGAATGTCTAATGAGAGTAATAATAAGATTGTAATTTTGCACGGAGACTCGGGAAGACTCAAATGAGCATCACACTGTCTGCGGTGAGGTCGGGAGTTCAATCTTGCTAGGTAAGTGTGGAGGGTTTTATGAGCAGATAGTATTTGCTAGGTAATTTTCATAAAAACACATTGATATGATGTTAAATATTGGCCTACTTTGAATTAGTCTTATGATTCACATATATTGGCCATTAAGTTAATTAATGTTGACATAACAAAATCAAATTTAATATGAAATGGATGGGCTTAGACTTTAGAGACAAAAGATAGTGGAGGTCCTTTTTCCAGATTGTTCAATCAAAAAAAGTTAAAGCCCAATTTCAAGAATGTCCCATTCTTCTCCTCTTCACCCATTTTCTAAGAGTATTGAAGCCAAAAACTTAATTGCATAGCTGTGATTATGAACAAAACCCAACTCCTTCCCTTGCACAACACATATGAATCATTGTGGATTCCACATTCTTTCCTCTTCTCCATAATTTTCATGTGTCCCACACCCACACTAAGCTTCATCATAATGCCATGTTATTACACTGTGTGTGCTCTGACTATCAATTTCCACACATTCCTCCAATGAGCCTTTTTTGTGGCAGAAAAGACCACCTTTGGGAGGTGTTTCTTACTCCACATGATCCTCTATTTCTCTTCAACTTTTGTCAGCATAGCTTCTGTGCATTTCGGTTTCAACTATTTCAGTCTCCTTTTGCACCGACCGACATGTTTTTTCCAGCAACAATCTCTCTTCCAATAAATACCAAATCCACCACCACATTTTCTTGCTTTTTTTCCAGTCACGTGTTTTTTCAACAACAATAAAGATGTCTTTCCCTTGTTCAACTCAATCATCTCTAGAAATCACTAAAGGTTGTGGGTGAAGCGACATAAACTTCGTGTAATAAACATGAGATCGCCGGTTTCAATTCTTGTGCTGACAGTATTGTGTTGTTCTTAATATGCTTTCTAGACATGGACATTCAGTAAATAGTCTTGCTTCACTTGCAGTCATAAAGGAACATGTAAAAATTTTATGATAAAGTGTGCCTATGAGTAATAATTTTAACAGAACACCATCACCATGGACTCGCCAAGGTAAAACACAGCGCGACAGTAATAATAATGCATCATGAAGCTACGAAGTGATTGGTGTGACCAACAAGCTATGATGCATGGAGCTAGAACTTCATGGAAAAGTAAAGCAAGAGGTTTTCATTTCAGTGAGTAGCTTCTAGTCTCGACTCAGATTACAGAACCAGATACATTACCATACACTTGACACCTGAACCGTCGTTCAAAGAGGTTGACAGTTACCTAAGAGTTTTACATGTTGTGTAGAGTAAAGATCTTCTCTCGCGAGTCAGAGCCTGTGTTGAAGATACGCCGAGATAAACACAACTAATGCACTGACAGAAAGGCCTAACAGAGGGCCTGCAGGCGTTAATTTCCTGGTTGCTGCCAATCGTATGCCTGAAACCGTAAAGTAAAAATGAGAGACAGAGGGAGGATCGGTTTCATATTGTGGCGGTAGGTGTGTAAAACAAATGAAAGGTAATTAAACAGTCTACAAACTTCTTTATGAAGTAGAATTGTATCATTCTTTTAGGCAATATAGTGAAATAATAACATGGATAAAGATTGCATACCAAATATGCAGCAAAAAAGGAAAGCAGATCCGAACCCAAGGGCATCACCGATATCTTTTGTGTCTGGTACTTGCATAAGGAAGAAAGCCTACGCAGGAGAAATATTAACATTTGGTATTAATTATTAAAGCACTGAGTTCTTGTTTCTTAATGTTCTATAAGAATTATAACGATGCATGTTTTAAGGATATGTCAAGATTGTTACTTTTGCGTGTTAGAGATTCAAAGTTAATCAAGATAGCGAACAGAGGCTCATTTAAATGAAGAAAGGAAAGTCACTGCAGAAGCAAGACCGAAACCATATAACGTATCATTGTGCTATGAAGCATTACATACTCATGAACACTCTTTCACGCCATGCTATGTACTACTCGAGAATTCCTTACTGAACCTAAAAAGTCATCTTGACAACAGTTATATCTTGGAGTTTTATTATGTTTTGGGATGCTAGAGTGCGTAAGAATTATGAATCTCAAAGGCGGCAAATAATTGACGATTTGACACTAATTGTAGAGATACGATAAAGACCAAATCAAAGCACCCTCAATAATTTAAGAGGGTAGCTAAATCCAAAAATCAAGAAGATGAGTACAAACACAAAAGCAACAATGGACCCTACTACTTTGGTCAACTTTGATAGGAGATCAGATACAATGGAACCACGATCTTAGTCTGTGACAACAGTAAACTAATGATGACTTCAAAACTCAAAATTGGACGCCAGCAACAAACTTATTCCATTTACAATCACATAAAACACTCCAAATCAAAACTTGTATGTATATGCCAAGACATAGTTGATAAAGGAATCCAGCAGCATATCATCTAAGCCATATATTTTGAAGTGCAAGGACAGTGCTGGCTTAATGAGCCAATGCAAAAAGCATATTAGCAGCACACAAGTACCATAAGATAATCCAATAAGACATAGAAACAAATCTAAACAGGCTATTAACACTTCCAAAATGCCAATAGAACTGAACCCAAGAGTGAGGCTATTATTTATCAATCAATGGAAGTCTCAACCATAGTATCTCTCACATCTTTAGTCTCTCTCCGCCAACTTATGTGAAGTCAAGTGGCAAAAAAAAGAGCCCCAGTCTTCGTAGGGGAGGTCTTGAGCCCAGATCTTGATACATTCGAAGCCAATAAAAAGAAACAATGGAAGCCAACACAATATGACATTTGGATATTGAAATTGACTATCAAGTAGCGAAACATCCATGATCTATCTAACTAACATGTCTCGTTACCATAACAACCCATAAACAATTCATGCATTATCTTATCATTTGGGATCTGAAGAGAACTTACTGCACCCATTAGAACTGCACCAGTGAGCCCACCAAAAAGAGAGCCTTTACTTCCTGATTTTTGATCTGCTTGCAGAAAATCCAAATTATAAAGTCAAACGCATTAAGAAATTAAGCTGCTTCACAAACCCAACTGGAGCTTCCCATAGAAAATGATTTATTTTCTAAAAAAAATGAAATTAATTGACCAAAACACGAAATTGTTTGAGGAAATGAAAAGGGGATTAGACTACTATTGAGAAACTCACAGGCAAAGAGACCACCACCGAAGAGGAGCAGTCCATAGGCGGCGGAAGTAGCCGGAGCAAGCTCCGCCAGCTGAGCTTTGCACTCGAATCGGCGGCGGCGACGACGATCGCAACCACCGACGGCGGAAATGGAAATTGATTTTGAAATCGACCCCAAGCTCGCCTTTCGTCTCAAGCTCGTCGCATTTCCGGCATTGTAGTCACGAGAAAACGCTGTCGGAAAAAGGGAACAGCTGATCGGTGTTGTCGCCGGAATCGCCACCTGAGAAAACGACATTTTTGACGGCGCGGCTCGGTTCTGGTTCGCTTGGAGCAGTGACACGCCTAACAACAATGTCACTTGTTTCTTGCACTTACGTTACAGAGAGTGTTCCTTATCTTCTCGGGCTTTGTAACTGTCGTGACACATTAATGGGCTTTTCCGATTTATGAAACAGCCCAAACCATTGTACTTCATGGACCTTGCAAAGCCGATATGGTTTTGGTCTATACCAGAACCATCCATGACATGTTCCTTTGCTATTTAATTATTAAATTGAAATGCTGAGAGTTCCAACAAACCCCAAAACAGGGTTTGTATTTTCGGCTTCTTTGTTTTCATCACATATTTTTGTGTGCTTAGTGTCCTGTAGGGATAGTTAGTGCTTTCCATAGTGAATAGATGTTGGTTGCGTCTTTGATCTGAAATCATGTGAATTTAGGTACAATTAAGTATAAAGTCATGAAAACATCGAATGAGATGGACAGAAGAACGGACCTACAGAAATTTATAAGTGTTTGTAAGTACATTCTCGAGATGTTTGTAATTGTTGCTTATAACTTGTAACTTGTTTGAACTTCTTGGAATTTTAATAGAGGTTTGCTTTCAATAAAATATTATTGAATCAAACATTTAAGTCATGTTTTTTTATGAAAAAAAAAACAGATATATTAAGGAAAACCTGAAAAAATAACCTGTCAAATTTGCACGGAACAAGTCCCAGAAAACTAACACGTGAGTTGTGTATGAGCGAGTCTTCTACCAAAACTCAAAATAATACTATAAAGATATATAAAATATGTCTACAATAAAAAACGACCCTAATAAAGCTAACAATTGCCAATCATTGATCACCTCTTGCACTACTCTTGGCAATTTATTCCACAAGCACGTATGGCCATTGACTATGTTTGGCCCACATCAATGCAGCTCGGAAGCTAGAGCTTCCACTAACAAAGGGTCGACGCAATCCTTCTCCTCCCCTCCCCATACTCCTCGTGAGTCTTGACCACCGTCATTCCAAGGCCTAACCAAATGCTCTAATTGCCGATTGCTCCGTCCACATTCAATCACCTTCTTATGGCGTCTAAGATTCTAGATAGGTGAGGAAACACGGGCCTTGCAAAGCTGATCGTCCCAAACCATCCTGCACGGATAACCCAAACTTGCTTAACAACCGGGAAGTTAAAGCACAGATGAGAAGTAGTTTTCACTCAACCTTGCAAAGAGGGCGTGAACGGGTTATAGGAATTTCGCAGAGGTGAACACGTCCCTTATTAATAAACATTCCCTTACTATCTACTACACGAAAAATGGATCATCAGTTGAACCCCTCAACTTTCATATAACACATCACAAATATTGGCGATGGTCCGGCCTCCAAAAACTTCCTTCTGTCATCAACCTTCTATGGGCGTTCCTCACCAAAAACTGTTCATTATGTTGGGTTTTTGTGCCCTAGCACAATGTATTTTAAATCTAATCATGTGATAAAAATTATTAGTTGAAATAAAATCGGCATTCATATTATTAAGTGTTGTAGTAATATCTTAAGTATAATTTGATTTGTATCATTGATGTGTCAACACATAATAGTAGATCTACAGATCAGATAAAATCTTACTTGAGCAGTTCCTGATCAGAATAGCTTCATAAGAAGCGATCAGTATGAGGCTAACTCTAAATGATCATGCTCTACTGATCATGGCCAGAAGGGGGCCAGAGTTAGGTCATAGTATCACCAGACAGGGGTGATATAGGACGACCCGATCATGAGTATGTTATATAGACACAGTCATGAACATACTCATATGTCGGCACATGAAATCACATCCTTAGACAGAAGGACTATTGAGGTCACTATGTAATGAGTGACGAGTTTGACTCAGTCTAACGTCTCATGTAAAAGGGTTACAATAACGACTGTGATTGGCTCGATCACGAGTTACATGAGTTGACTCAATAGATCGTTGAAGGATTTATCCCTCATACGGACGTGTGAGTAGATATCAGTTTATGCCAATTGATGAGTACAACTGAAATACAATAGCATGGCCATGCAGTCGATACGTAGTATCAGTCATAATTCAGTTAACTCAGAATTAAGAGACATGACAATAGAACGAGGATGACTTGTCTATGCCTCGTGGTTGTCAAAGATATCAAGAGGATAAAAGGATAGATTCATGTACGACAAGGTTAAGTCGAAATCTCGATAATCACAAGCGTTGGGTAATCATGATGTCTTACTAGAGGCCACTCATGATGGAAAGGGTAAAATGGTAATTTTACCAGTCCGCCAATGTGTCGTGAGCCTAGAGGGTCACACACTAAAGGTTGAGTAAAACGGATGGAATCATATGGAGGAATCATGAGAGAGACAAAATCCGATTTTGGATTAAATCAGATTAGACCGATTTTGGTTTAGGACTAAACCGGAAATCAAGAACGGTTTAGCTGGACCAATTCATTATAATCTAATTAAATAGATTTAATTAATTTAGCTAAACTGGGCCTAACCAGAATGAGCTTCTCTACATAATTAATTAAAAGCTTTCGGCTTTAAGCCCATTTAGGCCTTTAATTAATTATTGTCTAAAAAGGGTTATAAAAGGGAAAATTTCAGATCTGAAAATTAAGTGAATTATTTTCCAAAAACCCTAGCCGCTCTCCTCTCTCTCTCTCTCTCTTTAAGCCGACCGGCCACCCTCCCTCCTTCTTTCTCCGTCCGTTTTGCTTGCTTCGATCTTCTAGTAAGGATCGTTGTGAGTATACCCTGATTGCTCTTCCTGTGTGGACGATCATTAGAGGTTATTAAGTACTATTTAGTAACAAAGAGATTTTAATCAAAGGTAATATTCAAGTTTTGATTATAGCCTAGATCTAATGATCAATTCATGATCATGCAAGATCCTTATTAATTCGGATATTTGAGGTTAATTTCTTGTATGGGCATGAAATTATTTGATTGGAACCCTCAAATAATTCCTTCACATTATTCTCTTCTCTACCCTATACCAGCAGTCCTTATCCCTATGCTAACTGATGAGAACAGACATGATTAAAATCGCTTCAAACTCGTTACACACAACCTAGACAAACCTTGCATTCCAAGCCCTCCTTCTCGACCCTATCAAATCTACCACCGAGCAATGGAGGAATCTATCACCCAGGGACCTCGCGTATGCCTCCTTACCTGGCAACCACGAGTCTGCATCACAACGAAAATCACCTGACCAATCGCCCTCCGCATTGCCGACCCAGAACATGGATGGTCGTTAATAAATTCCTCCAAACAAGACTTGTCCCAAGAACGATCACACATCTAGAAAACTTTTCCGTATGACATATTTATCTTTGAAAACCCTCCCCACCATCTATTTTGGTTTTGATAAGATCCCCCACCCATGTTTGCTTAGTGACACATGTTAAAATCTTGAAGACTTAGAAAATTCAAATCTCTGGATTGCTTGTGCTTACACATGAAATTCCAACTGCACCAGCTCAATCCCCTATCTGACCCGAGCCTTTTCACCAGAAACAGTTAAAGATGACTATGTACTCCTCCAACAAACCTCTCGGTAATAAAAACACACTCATAGTGTAGTTCATAAGATTTTAAAGGACCTCATTTAAGAGAACACCCTTCCCGCCTACGACAACACTCTACCCTCCCAACTAGCCAGCAATGTCAGTACGTGGATCTCCCCACAAGGTTGGGGAGCCACAAATAGATCGTCACTCAAACTTGTAGTATGTTATATTACAGTAAGTCCAAACGTATAATAGTATTATCATAAATTTAAACATAATAAAACGAATTTAAATGTCAACATCTATAATTATGCTGCAAATGGTTTGAAATGATGAAAACACTATTAAATCAAAACAATTTCTTAATTGGATCTTTCATGTAAAGTCGAGTTTGTTGGTGCATATTTAGCAATCAAACGTTTCTTGCGATCAAGATCTGTCTAGCAAGTTCTCTCTCCCTCTCTAACTTTAATAATCAAGCTTCCTTTTATATAAGTATTTTGAATGGTGATGATGTCACAACCAGGTCGCTCTCTTAATTTCTAATAGTTTTAATATAAATATTTATATATTTTCAACACTAACATAATTAAAGTTTGTATGAATGTAATTATATAAATTTAAATTTATCATAAGAACATGTTATTAGCAATTTACCATTTTACATGATGAAAATACTAAATTACCCTTCTTGTCTTATACCACCAAAAAATTGATCTTACATTAATTAGCAAAGATTCCAAAAAACAAGACAATAATTGTGGAGGTGGGCGACGTTGATTGATCAAAACTTACGGCAATACCTAAATATAAAAGTCAAATCCACACAAACCATTTGACGTAACAAAACATGTACACTACTACTCTACTATTCCCATTTTCCACCACATTTTTTTTTTCATTTACAAAACAATCACAATCAAATTAGTTGGGCAGTCACAACATGAACTTGGAATCTTTCTCCTCCGGCCAACAATTCAATCCAACGGCCGGGATTTTTTCTCTGATCATCTCCAATACTCTGGTCGCCGACGGCCTGGCCGTGTGCGAGTGCGATATGCACATTCCCGAAACCCAGAGCATCGCTTTGACCTCCTCCAAATGGAACTCTCCGGCCAACCTCGGATCCACCATTTCTAAAACACTCGTGGACGATTGATTTAGTTTGGGAGCCACGATTGTCGTGAGAAACTGGCCTCTGTCCGGACAGAAGGCCTCGGAGCCGGTGACGAGCTCGAGGATGACGACGCCGAGGCTGTAGACGTCGTTCTTTTTGGAGGCGATTCCGGTCCTGAGGTAGTGCGGGTCGGTGTAGCCCGGAGAGCCCATGATCACGTGCTTTGACGGCGGCGTGACCGTGGAGGAGAAGCCCATTTTGGAGAAGCCGAAGTCGCAGAGCTTGACGTTGAGATCCTTGTCAAGGAGGATGTTGGAGGATTTGATGTCGCCGTGGACGATCTGGAGCTCGCACTTCTCGTGGAGGTACTCCATCGCCTGCGCCAGCTGGAAGGCGATCCACACCCGCCTCCGCCACGGGATTGGCGTGGACCAGGAGCCGCCGCCGTGGAGCCGCTCCTGCAGGTTCCCGCCGCCGATGTGCTCAAACACCAGTGCGCCTTCATCTGGGGATTTCAACACAAAATTATCAGTACGTATTTTAAAGAAGATATGAGCTTATCGATTAACGATCACCAACCTCGTTCGTCGCAGTATCCTAGGAGGTTGACGATGTGTCGGTGGTTGAGACGAAGAAGAATGTCGAGCTCCTGCCTGAAGACCCGGTTGAGCCGCTCGCTGGCGTTGTGGATCTTAACCGCCCCGAGCCGGCCCTGCTTGTTGGAACCCTCAAACCTGGCCAAATAGACAACACTGAACCCTCCGCACCCGATCACCTCAGAGAAGTCCATGGTCACCCTCTGCACCTCGTCCCACCCGAACCTCCGCACACCACTCTCATCAGGAACCGACTCGATCGGAGTCGCTTCCACCGCAGCACCGCGACTCGGCCGGAACAGACCACAAGTGAAGCAACCCATACCCATACCAATAACAATACCAATACCAATACCAATAGAGGAACGTCACACAGAGAGGGAGAGTAAAGTAAAGCAAAGCAAAGCAAAGCAAAACAGAGGAGGGGGTGATGATACTGAATGGTGAGAAGGAACGTTTGCTTTAAAAGGAGGTGTCGGTTGATTGAGACTGGGAGTGAAAGCAGAAACACCAACAACAAGAGAGAGAGAGAGAGAGCTAATAATGGGTCCTCACTCCTCAAACCTATATGGCCATTAGATTCAGAAGTCACCAAGAAGAGACATCAAATTTTAAATAAATAATAAAAAACAGAGCACCCACAGCCACAGACAAAGACAAAGAAATAGTAGAATACAAGCTTAGGTGGTTCTTGGTTTAGACAATTGGGTTTTAGAGTATGGGGTATACGGAGGCAGAATCAGACAAGGCCTAAATTGGTTCGGATCCAAACAAGAACCTTCTTTTACTGTTTTTTAAGGAACCAAGGTCGGACTTGGAGGTGAGGTTGAATACGAAGACTGACGGTGGCTGGCTTACGGACAATGATGTTTTTAATTTAAGAAAATGAGGGGAAAATAGATCTGGTTGGTACGCGGATATAATCTATTTATGGTCAAACCAATATGTAATTTGATGTAATGTATTGTATTGTTTAACACGTGGAGTTGAGCATTGGATCGACCAATCATGTTTTATTTCCATCAATAACTCGTTCGCTGCTTATAGATCGACTTATAGTGGTTTGTATTACAAGTTACCAAGGGTTTATCACGAGATTATTTCATGATTTGATTAGTAAAGTTTGTTTCTATTGCAGCAGTAACGTTGGAATTACACGGATCATGTTTTAACTGTGCAATGTGAAATGATATAAAGATAGATGAAGTTATAAATTTGATTCGATCTAATCTAACATGTGAATTACATGGACCGCAATTAAAATGTGAAATGAAATAAAGATAACACGAATTATTAATAGAAGGGTAAAGAGTCGAATTGAGTTTTAATCTGACACAACTCAATTCGGCTTGCGACAAAAGTATTTTATTAAAAATTTGGGGTTTTGCAACTAAGTTCAAAATTGGCTCGAAAGATAATGGACAAACTCAAACTTGATCCGGATCACTTAATATTTAACACAATTGATTAAAAATTGTATTAGATAACAAAATATATTTCATCAAATACAAAATGAGTCAGGTTGAGATCGGCTCGACTTGATTCGTTTCGTCTAATTTCATTATAAATTTTTATTAAATTTATATATATTAAACGAGTCATCGAGTTTTAAAAGAGTCATGTTTAAACTTGGTAGTTTGTGAAACAAATCCAACCTTGATTTCGAATTCGATTATAACAAAACTAACTGAATATCTAACAAATCAAGCCCTGAAAAGAATGGCAAAGTAAGGGCGCATCGTCTGTTCAGATATTTCATATATCTTTCACGTATGATTCATCCTAAGAACTATTGATTAAGTTTTTCTACTTAATTAAGCTAGGTTTGCAAAGTTTTTTGGTACATATTAAGTGAAAGATTATAGATTAATAAGGTTTACTCATATGAAACAAAGATGGTTTATTATGGAATTTAAGAAATAACATTACGATTATTTAATGTGAGACTTTGATCTCTCACTATTATGTCATCACATTGGTTATTAAGATTACTTTCTCCTCAACTGAACCAAACCATTTTGTTTATTTATTTTGATCTTACATGAGCTATTTTCATCACATTTAATATATAAACTCGATGAGTTGATTTAATCATATTTACATTTTGAGGACCATATCAATTTAAGTTCACCATTATAATGGGATGTAATCATATTTCTATGTTCAGAATTATTCATATGTGTATGATAGAGGATAAATCAAATACAAATTGAGGTCTGAATTGATGAAAATTGAGTACGTGTTGATAGAAGCAGATAAACCCGTTAGAAAGTGAGCGTGAACTGATAGAACGCGACGAAGGAAAACTCTGTTTTTTAACTACTAAGAAAAAACTTTGTGCACATACTAATAATATTTATTAATTACTTAAATATTTTTCATAAAATTTTCTGTTATAAGTTATAACATTGTGTTTACAGGAGAAGCCTCCGAATCAAATGCAATATTGTGGTGGGGGCTCACAATTTCTCCAACAACTCCGTCCACGTTTCCAATTAAACACTCCATCATTTAATATTATGGTTCATGAGTCACTTTTATCTGATTAATTAATATTACTACTCCAAACCTTTCAACCCAAGCTAAAAATGCAGTTAGAGAGAAACAAATCATGATTTATTTTAAAACACTGAAGTTGACAATTCGAATGATAATATATTTACATCACAACAATATAAATCAAGCGTGTAAATAACCATACTTCACATGTTTAATTAATATACACGACACGTCCCTTTAACATGCTATATATAAACTTGAATAAATATTAATTACTCATTATGCTTAAGGGTATGCACTGAACTATAATGTAACGACCATACATTTAATCATTTTTGTAATTTTAATGAAATTGCTATTAACAAATTTACTCATCTAATCAATTTATTTTAAATTTTACCAACATAATCAAACTAATAAAAATATTTCACTCTTAACGATTAAATGAACTTAAAAATAATTAGCGAACATAATTCAATACTTCATGAATTGTTACTTTTTTTCATTAGCAAATTAGGAAATTTTTTTTGTCCTCAACCATTTGAGGATCGAACTGTGTGAATTGTCATTCATATAACAAATACTCATATAATATATTAAAATTATAATTTGTCATTCTATTCGTCTGATAAAAAATTTAATAAATTTACCCAAAGTATTAATAGGAGGAAGTATAATACATATTCATACGAGAGATTATTGAATTTTTATCATGATGAGATTAAATGCTTAGGAGATGCAAGAAGTAGAGGAGCAAATAAGGGTTGGCGCAAGATTTTCTATATTTGATTAGTTTAATTAATTTGATTATGTAATGTTGATGATCTAATTCTAATCAAATCTTTCAAAATACTCAAACCAAACTTAATTAAACCTTGCCTCGCGCGATAGGGTTTACGTCAATTCTTAACGAGTATCGCGGCTCTACGTCTGCGAGGAAGGGTTCCGCCTCGTGCGTATCCAGTATGGTAGCGGCGGCTAGGTGGTGCGGCGACTGGGCAGTGCAAAGGAGATTTCTGAGGTTGGGTAAGTTGGGTTAGGGTTGGATCTGATTTTGGGGTTGGTTAGTTTGCGATGGTCAAATTGTGGGATATTGTTTTGATATTATTTGTGAGGGAAGACGGATCTGGGAGGGGGTCATCGGTGGATGGGCAGAGAAGTTTCGGCGAACAGCTAGTTGCGAGAATGGTGGTGATCGGGGCAGACATATTGAGACGCGGCTTATCGGAGGTAGGTTCGGTTTTGGTTGGTTGGTAAATCGGTACTGGGAGGGAGCCGGATTTATCTAGCGTTGGTGAGCAGATTCATGCAAGCATACCAAACTAGGGGTCTTAGCTTTTTTAGGCTTCAATACGCCATCTAGGTGTCCCATTGGGATCTGTACTAGGAGGAAACGGGGGGTCTTTGGTGACGATGGGTTGACTCAGGTAAGCCTAATGAGTTGGGAGGACTAGAATTTTTTAAGATTCGCAATTCTCATATTGATTGCAGAGTTGATCGAGTAAACTGGTTTAAGACGGTCTGCAACAAGATCACGGGATTTCTCCATCCGTATGAGGTGGAGGCCGTGACTCTGTTTGATGCTAATTGGTTCGAGTTGATTGATCTCCGAGGTTATCACGTATACCTGATTAAAGCATTATGCAGTAGGATCACGGGATTTCTTCATTCTTATGAGATGAAGGCTGTGACTTTACATGATGTTAGACGGGTAGAGTTGAACAACGTTGGAGGAATCATTAGCGGAAGGTGTTGCGTATTATTCACTATCGGAACATGTGTTCGTCTTTTTTTTATTCGGTATCAAATGGCTCACGAATTGGCCAAATTTGTTTTAACTAACAGTAGTTGAGATTACGGTGAGTGGTCTTTCCCACCATTTGTATCTTTTGATGTTCGGCTTTATGCTTGGTTAGTTGTTATTTAATTAATAAATTCATTTTTACCCTAAAACAAACAAAATAATCTATCTTGTTAGAAAACATATAATCAAATCATTTATTTTTTCCGATTCAAATTCTATTATAATCAAATCATTTATAATTGAATATTGCACATTTTAAGTTTTGCCATGCTCGTAATAAATACGTATGCATTTCTTGGAAGATATTGATGATGATACATTGGATATAAAATATAATAAAATGAATTCTATGGCCTGAGTTTTAGAATCGGTCCTTGATTTGGATTATTTTTAATCAGAAATGGCATGCATGCATCACATTTGGCATTGAATATCAAATCTGGCGTATTTTAATAATTGAGTTGGTCTGATGTTAACATAATAACTTACTAATTAGACTTCACACGTCCATAATCCTACCAAATTTGATACTATTTGGCTTTTGTGAGGACGCGTTAATCAATAAATTTAGGGATAATTATATTAATAATATATTTAACTTGTTTATTTTTGTTTCATATCATGCCTTACTCGATCACGTCATATCCCTTTATCGGTGTAATTTGTTTTTAGAGCTCACTTTATGTCATTTCAATTACTTTATAAGATAGCTTTCTACCAAGATATTAAAACCAATTTAAAAAATGCTATTATTAAATTACTCGTGCAAAATGATATATGCAATTATTATTTGATTAGACAAAAATCAAACTCCGTTCTCGTTCAATTCCAAAGCAAGTCTTAAAAAATGACTCCAAACATCACACTAATACAATTATTTAAAAGTATTTTAATAAGAAAATAATTTTAAATATATCGTTTTAAAATAATTTTTATAATACTATTTTTTTATATTTTATTCCGTGCAATATTATTGCGCATGAATCTACGAGTTTGTTCTTTCTTATTTTATTTAAAACTACGATGAAATGTTTGTCCCGTCATTTTTTATTGATATCATTCAATGTAATATTATTTGTGTTTAGGATAGTTTTGTTTTTCCTAAAAAAAGAAGTGGTTATAATAAATTTTTGTTTATTTTTTCAAAAAAATATTTATCCTTGTGCTACGGTAAGTGTTGTGGCACAATGGTATAAATTTGAGTTACATTAAGTATGTAAATTTTGATCCTCCAACTAATTTGTAATCAACAATTAAAATGCGTGTGAGTTTGGATGTGATTTTTTTCTTCAATTAATCACTCCACCATTTAAGTTTATGGTCCACATGGGTCACTTTTTTTCTAATTTTAATACTACTACTCATAATCTTCCAACCCAACTTAAACGCAGTTACAAAGACACATAATGATTTATTAGCTCTGAATATTAATTGACAATTCGAACGATAACATGTTTACAGATCACAACATAATTAAGCACCTCTTTGTGTTCATGTTTAATACGTCCCTTAATTAACATTATCTATGGAAAACATAAACTTGAATATGATTATTAATTACTCGTTTCGTCCCCTTAATTAACATTATGGAAAACATAAATAATTTTGTGCCATGCTCTTGTAATGTATATACGCATGCATGCATTCTTTGGAAGATCGTTGTTATTATAGTACATTGCATATAAAATAAAATTAATTCCAAGTCACCAGTCTCTGAATCGGTCCTTCATTTTACATTTTTGTATCATCAGAAATGGCATTGAATCTATATATACATTGATTATCAAATTTGGCATATTTTAATAATTGATTTGGTCTGATGTTAACATAACAACTTACTAAATTGACCTCCCCACGCTCCTAATCATACCAAATTTGATACTATTTGTCTTTTGTAAGGATACATTAATGAATAATTATTTGGGATAATTACGGTTACAAATACACTAATCATTTTATTCAAAATAATTATAGTTACAAATACAATCATTTTATTTTTTACGAAACATCTACTACCCAACCCAAAGACTACCAACAAACCCAGTCAAACCCATACAATATAACTACTAACCCACTTTAAATTTCTACTCTAACCCATAAATCTTTTCCACGTGACGCAGCGGGACTCGAACTCTACGCCAAGGCAGGATTGTCCCGGACTAGAACCACTACGCCAAAGCTGCTCACAATACAATCATTTTATTAATCATACATGATTGTTTATTTGGACTGAGAAATGATTTCGAATCGAGAATTAGGTCCAACCGTACTAAAAATACTTAAAACCATCAATTATAGTTTGACTTTGGTTATATATTTTGGTGAATGACTAATTGCGCTTCGGGTATAGCTTTATAAATCGGTGATTAACGACGAAATACTGGATTAAAATGATTTATAAATATAAAGTATAACTTTTAATTTTAAATGCATGTGAGTTCAACATAATTATCTCAAATGTGTAGTGTGTGTATGAGTTTCATTAGGTGCTCCGCTAGGGTAAGTCCCGAATATCCCCAACATTTGTATCAGTGTCTAGTTCGGTAGACTCTCTTAATAAAGTGGGTCATGTACGCCTATATTTGGTAAAACCATAACCATGATCACCTTCAATCATGGTGATACCCAGATAGGATGAAAAAAGTCCCTTGTTGGATTGAGTATACTAAGTAAATTATAGGCGTCGAGGGAGCCAGCCCGATGTGATGAGACTCAAAGTGGAAAAGGAGATTGTTAGGTCCACATGTGAGTTCAAAGTCTAAGATTATTGAGTATAAGTATGGGTTTAGGGGGAACCAACCCGATATGATGAGACTCAATGTGGGGATGAGACTGTCAGGCCCACACATGAGTTCAAACCCATATTGGAAGAGTACTGGTTATAACGTGGATTTACATAAACGTTGGAACATGAACATAATAGACTGTTTTTTGTCAAATGTGGACTCTAATGTGTGTATGAGCTTCTCTAGGTACTCCTCATATGTAACTAGAATCTTCCCAATAGTAGTATCAGAGTATAGTTCGGTAGACTCTCCTAGTAAAGTGGTTCGAGTACTCATATGTTTGGCAAGACCAGGACCATGATCACCTTCTCTCATGGCGAGGCCCTGATAAGATGAAAAGGGTCATTGTAGGATTGAGTTGAACAAGTAAAGTTCAGACTTTAGGGGAACCATCTCGATATTATGAGACTCAATGCGGAGAGGGAGATTGTCGGGTTCACTTATGAGTTAAAAGGTAAGATTATAAGATATAATGAGTGTTTATGCACATATTGGGACATAAACCTAATAAACTAGTCTTTTTGGTTAAATGCGTGCTCTAATGTGTGAATGCGTTTTTTTTGTAATCCTTCTAGGTAAGACCCATATCTCCCCAACAAAATATAACTATAATTTATAATTTAGTATTGTTCCATGTAAATTCAAATGTCGTTTATTTCATAACGTTTAGTTTGAATAAAAACATAAACATGAACAAAAAATTAGATCGAAGTGAATAAAATACATAACTAGTCTAAACATAAAATCCAAATGATTGATCGAACTCATTAATCTGGACCAAATTAAAACCCATGACATTGTGTTTCATTCTAATTGAAGAACCACGATTATTGTGTAGGTTATAACCAATCCCGATTCTTCCGTTGAAGAACCAAATTATTTAATATGACTTGATTCTAACCCAAACAATTCGGAATAACCTGAAAAATAACTGAATCGAAAAGAATCAACTTGGTTCGATTTAAAATCGAACCAAAACTCTATCAGTTCTGTTTCGATTTGTAAAATAAGAGCTGATAAAGAAAACAAACCGAACATAAAATATATTGATTTGGGAACATGACTCATTTTAAGTCATCAGTCTATTAGTTGGGCTCAAAATATGTCAAATAGTATGTCAAGATCGGCTCATTATTTGAGAATTTCATAAAATTCGGTTCATCGAAAATCCAACTGAAAATCGCTATGTCAAATAATAAGTTAAAAACAGTTTAAAATGTGAGAATTTCATGAAGTTAGGTTTATTAAAAAACAAATCAAACTGAAAATTGACATATTAAATCAGATTGAACTGAATTTCATTGGCTCGATTTCAATTTTTATATATTTAAAATTGATTTGATCGGTTCAGTTTAAAATCAAATCAAACCAAATTTTATTGTTTCAATTTCAATTTTTATTTTTTTAAAACTGATTTGATTAGTTTGGTTTAAAATCAAACCAAACTTAATTTCGTCAGTTTGAATTCATTTCTTAATTATTTTATAGTTGATTTGATGTAAAACCAACCGAACTGACTCAAAATCAAACCGTAAACGGCCCTTCCCTTCCTGATGTCGTTCATGATACATACCTCACCATTTTCATTTGGATCAGGCCTTCTGTGATAGTAGAGCTGGGTAATTTTCTGGGATGGGCCAAATAGCCCATAGAGGCCCACAACGCTACATTTTCCAATAGATAATGAATTAAAATGAGAAAAGAGGAGGGAAATGACAATATCTGAAAAGGCGAGAAAAACGCGACACCTCTTTATCCAAATCCGTTACTTTACTGCGTCGTTTCTGTTTTGGTTTGGTTCAAAATTGAAAGGACACTCAGAATTTCAAAACCCAAACACGAAAATCTTCACTCACTCAGTTTTTGACGAGTGTCTCTGTGTTTCTCTCTCTCCCTCAGATTCACAATCTCTCTCTGTAGCGATTTGTGCTGAAATTGAAGTCTCTGCTTCGGCGACGGTTCTTCTCCGATGAACCCTGGGACCGATGGTGATGGCGATCAAGATGACAAGCCCTATCGCTCTACCGCCGAACAAATCCTCCGCTCCCGCCCGAACCGCTCGCTGCCGCCACCGCCACACCTTCGCCGCCGCCGTCGCTCTCCTGATCTCCACCGCCGCGTGGCTCTCCCTCGTCTTCTCCTGCACCACCCTCCGCTGCTGGAACCGCCTCAAGCACCGGGAAGTAACAGGTTCGCTCCACTCCTCCCTGGACCGCCTCTCGCTCGTCTCCTTCCCTCCGCCGCCTCAATTATCGTCCGCCGGAAATGCGAGCCCCTCGGAGGACCAGGTCTCGCTGAGCCACGTCGTGTTTGGCATCGCCGGGTCGGCTCAGCTCTGGAACCGCCGGAAGGAGTTCGTCAGGCTGTGGTGGCGTCCGGCGGAGATGCGCGGCCACGTCTGGCTTGACGAGCGAGTCCCTGAGCTCGATTGGGACGATTCACTCCCTCCGATCATCGTTTCCGAGGACATTTCTCGGTTCCGCTACACCAACCCGACGGGCCACCCCTCCGGACTCCGAATTTCGCGAATCGTGGGCGAGAGCTTCCGCCTCGGCTTGCCGGAGATCCGGTGGTTCGTTCTCGGCGACGACGACACCGTCTTCAACACCGAGAACCTTCTAGCCGTTCTCAGCAAGTATGACTCCTCCGAGATGGTTTACATTGGAAGCCCCTCCGAGAGTCACTCTGCAAACACCTATTTCAGCCACTCCATGGCTTTCGGCGGTGGAGGGATTGCAATCAGCCGCCCCCTGGCAGAGGCGCTCTCTGAGGTCCAGGACGAGTGTCTCGAGAGGTACCCGAAGCTCTATGGAAGTGACGATCGCCTCCATGCCTGCATTACCGAGCTTGGCGTTCCCTTAACCAGAGAGCTTGGTTTCCACCAGGTACTTGCTCTGTCACATCCAAATATAATGCTACATTATGCTGAGTTCAGTTCCAGTTCCAGTATCTAATTAGATAATATACGTGTAATTGCAACATGCAAGAGTGACTGAGGATGATATAGGAATGTTCACAAATTTTACATCTCCTGGTTGTGTATTGCAGTGGGATATTAGAGGTAATGCTCATGGACTTTTGTCATCTCATCCCATTGCGCCATTCGTATCGATTCACCATGTCGAAGCTGTAGACCCGTTTTATCCCGGCTCGAGTACTTTGGAGAGTTTGAAACTTTTTACAAAGGCCATGCGAATGGACCCTATGAGCTTTCTGCAGCGGTCAATTTGTTACGACAGTGAAAGACATCTCACCTTTTCGGTTTCTCTTGGTTATGTTGTGCAAGTACTCCCAAATGTAGTTCTACCCCGCGAGCTGGAGCGTTCAGAACAGACCTTCTCCGCTTGGAACGGGATACAGAAGCAGATTGAGTTTGATTTGGACATGAGGGATCCTTATAGGTCTGTCTGTAAGAAGCCAATTCTGTTTTTCTTGCAAGATGTAGGAAGGGAAGATAATGCTACGTTGGGTTTGTATGTGCGAGCTAAAGAAAATGATGATCTGAAAAAGAAGCTTCTATGCCTTACACGGTTTTTGCCCCTGCACAATGTGCAGCGCATTGAGGTGTTGGGGTATCCACTGAGAAGGAACTGGCATTTGGTGTGTTTCTTTTTCATCTCTTCCCCATATTGCATTTTGCTATTATCTATTGTCCTGTCTCTGTGCTTAGCTCTGGTTTGATAAACTTTGAATCCCCTTGAATAGGTACCTAGAAGGCTTTGTTGCAAGGTAAACCAGACAACTAATGAGCTCCTTAGGTTAGTAGTCGGGCAGTGTGAGAAGGGAGGCTTTGGTTTATGATTCAGAATGAATGATGAATGGAATGTGGCTCACAATGTCCTGACGACGTCGGATGGGACTACAATCCAGAAGGACAGTCACTACTATGTTCGTAATGTTTGATCGAGCTCCCATGTTGAGAGCTTATTCTCACGGGCAGGTGGATTAGAGGCTGCAATCTTACATCCATGGAGTTAAAAGACGAGCTTGCAGACATTAAGGTTTGCTGATTGCATATTCACATGTGTTGCCTTCAATTTGTTCAGAAGGCATTTAATCATTGACTATGACCAAACATCTCATAGTACCAAAATAAACTTAATGTTATAGTTTTTCTCAACATCCTCTTTTGGCCACCCGAGAGTAAGTGAGATTTTCTTGTGCAATTTAGTTTAAAGCAGCTTTAATCTTTTTTCACTCATTAGTCATTAGCTATTGAACGTTATTGGTTGTGTTTAGTTTTATGTGATGCATCTTATTAGAATAAAGTAGGGTATTGCCTATTTCAGTTTAGGCTTATTATTTATTAGTTAGGATTTCCTATGATTATTAATTTTCCTATTTAGTTTGATCTATAGCCTATATAAATGGCTCTCTTCTATTGTAATTGACACAATCAAGAATATCAATAATATTTCTCTCTACATTATTTCTATCATACCTTAAAGGTTAATTTCCAAGTGTGGCACAACTCTAAGATCCCTGAGCTGAAAGAAGTTTTTGTTAGCGAGTAGGTAGCCTATATCATTAAAACTAGCTAACATTAATCCAATCTAGCTCAAGAGCTTTATGGATGTAGATTGTCAATGTGTCTGACAGCTTCTATATAAAGAAATTAGTTTGTTAGATTGAAATTGAAGGCACAATGAGCCTTACAATGCTTAAACATAGCAATTAATGTTGCAGAACAGTTTATAGAACTTCTACAGAGGTCCAAGGTATATAGGGATGAAGTTTCGATACATTCTCTTGCAATAAAAGTCTAGCTAGTGGAGAATAGTGTCCTAAAAAAGTGGGGATCATACGACTATAACATGTTATAGTTCTTACCAAAGTTTACGCTCTTTGTATTTAACCCTAAGGCTACTGGCTAAAAGTTAATTACATAGGTTCTATTGTATAGTTTGTTTTTCTATTCTGCACATATTTTCTATTCCATCAAAATTGTTTTGGATTGTTTGGACAGTTGACTGGATTTACCAATGGAATGTGTTGACCGTGTATAGTTAGAATCCTGTAATATCCAGACTATGAAATGTGCTGGTAGTTTGATGGTGATATTTCTTCCATGATAGTGACTGTAATCTGTATAAAAGTTGGTGATAAACAGGTATCAAATATGCAGGTAGTTATAATTGCTAACACTTCATACATGGGAAGTGGCTGCTGATATGACTGATCTGTTTTTAGTTATGAACATAGTGTTCAATTAACAGAGATTGGAAAGGTATAGTGATGGTATGTCTCCCTGCTTTAGGAATTGCATTTCTAGACATCTGTTATAGGGATATGAGTCACAAGCGCATCATGATATTGTAGGAAATGTTAGTACATGACTGCATTCCCATCATAAACACAAATGTGGTAAAAATTCAGTGAATGAGGTTGATGGGAAGTCAGGTGATGGTTGCAATGCCCTCGTTCACTTGTAAAAGGGGGTAAAACAACCCGCCAGGGAGGTGATGATGAGAGGAAGTGCGGTTGGCATTAATCAGCTGGGCCGGCATAGTTGATGTTAGTTAGCCAATAATGACACATATAATTCCATTCAATGAAAAAGATGATTTGATAGAGACTTGAGGAATATTTTCGTGGGAGGACGTATTTGCCCTTGTTTTCGGTGATCAGGCTGACCCTCTTTGTTTAATTTGTCTTTCTGCTTTGATCTCCTATTTAGTTGTACTGCTGCTAAGTGCTGCAGAAAGATAAAGATAGTAGGGTTTTGCTGTTCCAAGTGGACAGAATTGGAATGAACAGCATATTGAAACAATAGAGAGCGTATTATGTTATGCTGATTGTGTGAATGCCCTCGGCCTGCACAGTCGAATGGCACGATGGTGGGGCTATCTGTGAATTAAGTCAGTAATGATGGTGGGGTTGAGAGCGAAATGGTCCATAGAAATGAACTTGTGGAGGAGGAAAGCATAAGAGTTTGGTGTTTTATGAGTCTGCACACACCTCAAAAATCTCTGATTGTTGAACTGTGTTGGACTTGGGCTTGGAATAATAACGATAATACTAATAATGACAACAGAGCTTTAAGTTTTAGTATTGTAGTCCTGTGTGTGCTGTATCTTTATGCTGATGGAATTCTGAAAATTTCTTTCAGACTCAAAAAGCCCATTTTCATGTTGATCCCACAGATGATGATGATAATGGCACTGAAGGCATAGAAGCAGTAACTGAAACTACAGCCTGAAGGTGAGTCAGTTGACTTATTATCAGTATGAGAATTCATAATTGTTTTGAATTAGAATCTGTATATGGATATTAGTGTATGTAAGAAAATGATAGGATTAGGGTGGGATGGGATGTGGCCCTGTTGTTTACTATGTCTGAACCTAGTATGATTGCATTGGGCCTCAAGGATTGCTTGTCCTTTCTGCTCTACACTGGGTTCAAGGTCTATGTCAATACCCTCTCTATGTAGCTTCAAGAACTAACCCATCATCCATCACCCACAATGCTATCCAATAATATCCACATCATGTGTCCTATATAGGGCCAGTGTGTATATTTGTACAGATACTGGCCTCAGAATTGGTTTAGAAATATACATTTAATATACAATATCATTATATTATGAGAAAATTTTTTATGTATCCGGTGTGGGACGGGGTGAGGAATAACTCTCCGTTGGAGAGAATCTTGACATTTACCAAGTAGGAGCACACCGTTATAAATGTAGCTCATATGCAAATTAGAGTTCTTTTTTTAACGCAAAAGACTAATATGTCATATTTTAGAGTTTAATGTGTATAACTTCTCTTTATACCATGTATTTATGGTATGGAATCCCTTCTTCAATTCTACAAAAGTATGATCCGATCGAGATATCCACTATTGGAAATCTCGTCTTACTCGACTACCGCAAATACAGTTAGTCTGGTATACTTTTACATACCCGACTAACACAATGTTAGTCATCATTAGTGTTATGGTTATTACCGAATGAGAAGTGTCGATTGCCAACTAGTCGGGTATGATCTGTATGTCATGCCTGATTGACATTATGTCAATCAGGTAAAATCATTTTGTTAGAGAGATTTGGGTATTACTTAGATGGAGCACCCAAAGAAAGCTCATGTAGTCCTTATATCTTGTAATCTTCTGATGTGGGACTTTGAAGTCGCATGTGAGCATAACACATATTTCTAGTAGTGATCATATGGTATATTTTCATCCCGAGATGAAATATAGAAAAGGGAATAGGGACGGCAACATGTCGAGTTAGGAGTGAAAGTGAAGGGGTAGATGGAAGTTGGAAGGCAGTTGGGGAATACAGAAAAGCAGGAGAAACGCCAGGCACGTTCACTCCTCCTTACCCACGTTATATATGGGTCCTCTCTACAGCCTGTACCATTTGTGCTCTTGTCTCCTATTCCCTTCCCTTCCCTTCCGTCCCGTCCCACACACCACCACCCTACCATTTATAATTACATTATGCTTTCTTTTTATTCATTATTAATATATATTATCATTAACCATAGGATAGCAGACAGATCTCGTGATCCGATCTATATGCACGTGTGCTGATTATGCTCATGACTATAATATATCGAGATTAGAATAGTCGTTTCTCTTTTACGGTGTGACATTTATTAGCACAAATCTGGTAGGGAGAGATATGGGTATGTGAAAAGTAATATTAGGGGCGCCTAATAATATGTGTTGATGTTGGTCTACTAACATGATTAGACGGTGGTTTGGTCCTTGTTTTTATGACTTGATGTCTTTGCCTCATCATTTTCCGTGACCAATCAACTTCACTCTCCAACCCAACCCATTTCAATTACACTCCCAACATGCTAACACCTCTCTCTGAATGTCTTGGGAATGCCGTGAGACTATAAAAACAACATATCAAACTAATAAGATTAATATTTTAGTTTTACAACATGACCCAGTATATGTAATATACTATACATAGTCATATATAGACGGGATGGTTAATTAATATAGACCTATGCTGGTAGGTTTCATCTCCCCTCTACTCCTTTGTAGTTAGGCCTAATTATAATATTTATATTGTCAAATGAAGAAGAGCAGAGGACACTTATAAAAATTCAATTCTTTCAGTCTAATTTATTTTTTGTTTAATCTCCAATTAGCCTCCATATATAAAATCTCCTTCACCTGACTAGTAGCACATAGGGATATTTGGAACACTGGTGGAGAATATATAAATCTTCACTCAATGAATGTCATATATATATATATATATATATAAAGAAACTGAAAAAAAATGAAGATAATTGATTTGATATAATTCATTCTTTTCGGGAAATTTTGATATAAGTTTATATAGGCTGAATATCAATATAATAAACAATTTGATCTACGAAATTTTGTTAGTTGATTTGTTTGCGTGCATACTCCTAGCTCTTTTGAATTTGGAATGGATTTTGAATTAGGTAAATTGGAGCTAGAAAATGATTTAATGTAAAATGGTTTGAGGGGAGTTGTCAATGATTGTGTTTATATATAGTTATGTGTGTTTTGGCATGATTGGCGTGGAGTTGATGCACATCATGTTGATAGATATATGATTATCATTAGAACTTCCTTAAATAAATGCTTCTGAATATGCAAACTGTACGCACAACCACCTAAGATAATTATATATAGACAAATATCAAAAAATGTATGTTGGCGTGAGAAGGAAAAAACAGAAGAAAATTTTGGAGCTAACGGAGATTATGAGTTGTCAAATACTAGTGCATATCAAATACTAGTGCATATATATTATATAATGATAATCGATGGAAACACTACTGTTGGAATAAATTTGATTAGTTTTGTGTTAAATGGTAAGAGAGATTGGTGATTATTAATAAAACCCAGTTTGATACGGCTCCAATCACATGGAACTTATTAATCTTGTCAGGTGGGACCCATCCAGTTAATCATGTGACAGTGGCACTCAGCCCCCCCTTTCTTTCATTGGTTTATCTCCTCAGTTATTACTTACCCAAACGGTACGGTGTTATTGTTCACTTTATTTACGATTCTGCCCCCATCTCCCCATTTTCAAATTTACTCCGCATTCTATATGCAGCTGCATTTACATTACCCAACGTGGAAACTAAATAAGCTGAATCAATCCGAGCTCAACCAAAGTTATGCAAGTTCGAGCTACTAGCTTAATTTGTTTAATTTTAATGTAAATGTTTGTCAAAAGTTAAGCAATATTCAATTTCTCATATGTTAAACAATTCAGGCGTGAGATTTGTTTATTTTATTCAGCTTTTTCAATTACATTTGAAATATTTATTAATTTTTTTAAAATATGTAACTAACTAAATATTAAACGAGCCCACTGACGAGCCTTAAAAGGTTAGAATTGACCCTGACTTGCTTATCAAACGAACTCAATCTTGAGTTTAAATTTGACTAAAACATGATCATAACGAGCATGAATCAAATATTTAGTGAATCGAACTCGAACAATTTGCTTACAACCTTACTCAATTGGTGTTGAATCTCATTCTTGTGTCAATTGGTTGAATTCGGGTTTGGGGATCACAATGAGCAAGTTATGAATTTATTTTGCTACTTTCTTGGATTAAGAATATTAAATCACCATCAAATTTAAGATATATTGCGTTTCTTTAATAAAAAAAAATAGGTTTACGTAATTTCTCCCTGTAGAAGTGCTAATATGACAAATTATGTCTGATCAACACTACACACACAAAATCCCATCAAGTTGATGGGTTTTAATTTGTTATTACCCTGAGATTAAAGTTAAAATATGTGACCATGATTATCATTTTTAAATACATCCCGATCCTCGTCACCTGTATGTCCAGTTTGTTCCAGCTCAAATTGATTTTGAAATAAGCAGCTTTGAAAAATTGACCCTGAAAGTAAATAAATCAAGAAAAGCCTATTCTTTTCACACCATCGATCCCAATACGATATTAGTAATAATATATTTAAAACGAGAAAGAGAATCGTGTGCGGTTGAGTGTGCCGGTTCACACAGCCGACAGCTAATGACATCGGGCCACGTGGCGGGTTAAGTGAAGAAAAGAATCAGAGAAATGGATGTCATGGGGAATTGTACCCCGTACTTGCGCGGTAAATCCAAATCCGTTCCCTTATTTTCCCTGGCAGTAATTAATTATTGTTATCGGGAATGGACAAGTATTTAATGAGGTAAAAATTGGTAGCAGCAATTATTAGCTGCAAAATAAGGCAGCAGCTGACAGCGCACCACCGTCTCTCTCTTAATCATCATCAACCTCATAATCGTCATCTTCTCTTTTATTCATTTTTATCTCTCTCTCTCACACCTCATTTCCTTGTCCCTCTGAGTCTTTCTCTCTCTCTCTCTCTCTCTCTGTCATTTTTTTCTGTGCCGCGCAGTTGCAGAGCTGATGGTGACCATGATTATCCCCCTCTGAACCTTACCTTTAGTCTCTCTCTGCACCGCTTTGCCTCTACCTCTGTAAAACCAATCGCACATTCATCTCTCTCTCTCTTTACCTTTTTATCGATTCGTAAATTCAACACTCAGAAATCTCAATCGAAACGAAACTGAGGTTCGATCTGTAATTCTCTATGAGTAGTGATTAGTACTGCTGTTACTGTGTGATTGGCCAAGCATCGGATCGGATCGGAGATATGCAGGCGACTACCGGCGGTGCAGGTGCGGAGATGATTGGTGGTGCTGCGGCGGCGGACCAATCGCAGGTGGAGGCGGCGTCTCCGATCAGCAGCCGGCCACCGGTGGACGAGTTCGCCGGAGCCGCCGACGAGGACGAGCCGGATCGGGGAGTATCCGGCGGGAACAGGTGGCCGAGGCAGGAGACCTTGGCGCTGCTCAGGATTAGGTCAGAGATGGACGCCACCTTCCGCGACGCCACGCTCAAAGGTCCTCTCTGGGAGGACGTTTCCAGGTAATTTAATTGATTCTCCGGCGCGCCACCGCCATTACCGTCTTCTTCAAAAGCTCGATTGAATTGAATTGTTTCTGGTTTCGATTTCGAATTTGAATTTCTCTCTCTCTCTCTCATGGTGTTGTGGTGGTGTGTGGGCACAAGCGCACATGCCTTGTGTGTCTTTACAACTAGACTCACGAGTTTGGCATCTATTCAGATCTGCTCTACCTAGCTAAGCTGCATGATTTTTAACCAATCCTTCCTTTTTGATTTTTGATTTTTCAATTTCAACTTGTAATTTTATATATTTATATTCATATACATCATTTGCCACTATTTTATTGCCGTTTTCGAGTAAATTTGAAAATCCCAATACCAAATCTTCTCATTTTCTTTTTTAATTTTCTTTATAGAAATCAGGATGATGATCTCATTCTCAGCTGGAAGGATCGATAGAGTCTTTGTCCAAATCATTTCACACAATTTCTTCTTTTAGAAAAATACTAATCTCCTATAATTATCCATCGTCCCTCATTTTTATGGCATGGACGGACCAATATCATTTTCAGATATTCGAACAAAACAAACTCCAATTTCTACATCTATATTAAATATGAAATTAACTAATTTTAATATTATTATTGATCACAGGAAGCTGGGCGAGCTTGGATACAAAAGAAGTGCGAAAAAATGTAAAGAAAAATTCGAGAACGTCCACAAATACTACAAGCGAACCAAGGAAGGCCGGGCCGGTCGTCAGGACGGCAAGACCTACAAGTTCTTCACCGAGCTCGAGGCCCTCAATGCCACCGTGTCGCCGCCGCCAGCAGCTGTCGGTATCGCCCAAAACGTCGTCGTTTCGTCACCCTCACCCTCACCCATGCCCATTACCTCCATCTCATATCCACAAGTACCATTTCCCATCTTCCGGGCAGCGGAGACAGCGGCGGCGCCTCCTCCCGCCAGCGCGGCGAGCTTCTCGACGGACAGCGCGTCAACGTCCCCAATGTCGGAGGATTACGAGGTCGGCGGCGGGAGCCGGAAGAGGAAGAGGAATACTCCGAAGATGGTGGAGGTGTTGGAGGGGATGATGAAGAAGGTGATGGCGGAGCAGGAGGCGATGCAGCGTCGGTTCCTGGAGGCGGTGGACAAGAGGGAGCAGGAGAGGACGGCCAGGGAGGAGGCGTGGAGGCGGCAGGAGTCCGCCAGGCTGGCGCGTGAGCACGACCTCCTCGCCCACGAGCGGGCCGTCTCCGCCTCCCGCGACGCTGCCATCATCTCCTTCCTCCAGAAACTCACCGGCCAAACCATCCCAATCCCATCTCCCCCGACCGTGACCGCAACCGCGACCGCCCCGCCCCCGCCACCACCACCTCAGCAACAACAACATCATCATCAACAATTACCTGCACCAGCAGCAGCAGCAGCATTGATGGCGGTGCCGGAGCAACAGGTACAAGAAGTGAGCGGGAGCATGTCGTCACCTGCGTCGGGGGCGGGGAAGTCGTCGTCGCGGTGGCCGAAAGCGGAGGTGCTGGCGCTGATAAAGCTGAGGAGCGGGCTGGAGGGTCGGTACCAGGAAGCGGGGCCAAAGGGGCCGCTGTGGGAGGAGGTGTCTCTGGGGATGGGGAGGATGGGGTACAAGAGGAGCTCCAAGAGGTGCAAGGAGAAGTGGGAGAACATAAACAAGTACTTCAAGAAGGTCAAGGAGAGCAACAAGAAACGCCCCGAGGACGCCAAGACCTGCCCTTACTTCCACCAGCTCGACGCCCTCTACCGCAGGAAGTCACTCACCCACCACCACCAAGAACCCACGCAAACAATAACTCATGATCAGCCTCAAAACAACAATGGAGGTAGATCGGAGGCACAACCCACCGGCGTGCCAGCCGCCAACCTCTTTGGAGAAGAGCCAACCAAGAAGGTAACATAATTTTGTAATTACTTAGAGTTAAGGATCGCAAAAAATCTCACACTCCATACACCTTATTATGATTTAGTAAATTATATAGGATCACCAAATCCATCAATTTTCTCTCTGCCATCTTATATATATATATATATGTATAGAGTAAAATGTCATAATTCAAACAAATGAGTAGCGAGGGTTAAGATCACTAAATTTGTTATGAACTCATTTCATTTTCATCCCTTATTTAAAAATCAATAACGAGTATGATTATGTTATAGTTATTAACTTCAGGTTTTAGATTCTCTTATCATCAAGATTATATGGCAATATCATTAATTAACATAACTATCTCCTTGTTTTTACTTGCATAGTATTAGTCCTATAAGAGTAACAATAACTTTAATCATCCACGTATTAGTTTGACCTTTAAAGTGGATTGAGTCTATATACAAATTAACTTATTAGTTATGTAAAAGAAACTGATTGTAAGCTTTGGTTTTGAAGCCAGAAGACATTGTGAAAGATGTGATGATGGAACAACAGCTGATGGTGGACGACTACGATGATAAGATGAACGAGAGCGACGAAGACATCGGAGAAGACGAAGATGGCGAGGAAGAAGACGAAGAGAGGAATGGGAATATGGAGCAGTATAAGATAGAGTTCCAGAGGCCCAACAATAATAGTAATGGTGGAGGAAATAACAATGAAGCACCTTCCTTCTTCGCTATGGTTCAGTAAATTACACTCTCTCCTTCATTACACAAACTCAACACACACATCCACTTATATTATACTTCTCCCCTTTCGGTTTTATATATCTCATTCTTCTTCTTTCGATCCATAGTCCATACACGTTTGTTTGTATTGTTGCTGTTGTTGTTGTTGTTTAATTTATTGATTTGAGGGTGAATAAAGAAAAAGATTTGGATGAAGCAAACCCATGACATTGGTGGAAATTGTTGTGTAAATTTCTTTTGAGAATTAATAATGTTTTCATTTTATTCACATCTCTTGTTTATTACTTTCGTGCTTTCATTGAATTTTCTTACTCGATCTTTTTTTAGTCTTGAGTATTGATTTAGGAGGTGGTCCAACTTCCAAGTAGTTGATGATGTTGCTGTCATGTTTCCAGTTATAGGCTTATGGATTAGTTTTAGAAAAACAATATATCATATATTATGTATAAATTAATATGTCAAAAGGAATTGGAATTGATGGGTGTGAAGGAGTGGTGAGTGAGTTTTGGGGTGTAATGTTAATATGCTATGCCACTTGGTGGGAGTGGGACACCTGTACATATAAATATAATGAAAAATATTTTAAATGTATATGTTGAAGTAAAATCATAATAGTATTTGGTGATATGTATTACAATATTTGGACATATAGGAATGTGAAGTATGTGACTATTGTATACTATTATTGAACACATGGAAGATGATTCCACTAGTTGCTACATCCAACTTTTGCCAACTACCATTATATATTTATATGTGTATAAAAATCCCTTCATGTTATGTTGTGGCCTACCACCATGTGCCTCTCTACCCATCCTCTCCATTTCTTCTTCAATTACTATAACAAATTTATTTTCTATTCATTTCTTTCTTGTTTATTCTTATACAGATACACACCATATTTACATTGAGGGATGGTATATACGTACTGATGAATGAAAAGTTTAAGATCTAATGTTTACAAATTCATTTTCTTTAAAAAAAAAATTTTTTTGTGATCAGTTGACTGGTCAGTTATCATATCTAAATATATTTTATTATTTTTCAAAATTCAAAAGATTTGAATAATTACGTAATTTAAACATTCTATTGTTTGTTACTGAACAAAAAGAAAGAACGGTCTCTACCCAACAATGAATCTACCTGAATATGCTGAAACTGAATCTGTATGTACATGTCAATGCCATGTATATTATGAACATAATATACACCCTCATATGACATGACATGGTAATGGGCTTCATCTACAAGCCCAATCAACTTCATTCACTACTGGGCCATTATCTCTAGAAGCCACATCTCCTTCTCATTGGCACCATTTGTATTCAAAATCCTAAGACAAGCACGAAAAGCTCTTAAAATGCAAACAAAATCAGCTAAGAAGTTAAATAGAAAAATTACAGTTCTTATACACATCATATGTATATGGATGGTATATACATATTTATAAATAAATATTTTAATTAATTAATATTGGTAAATTCATTTTTCCAGGCACAGTTAATTTCTGTGATCAGTTCACTGATCAGTTTTTGTCTCTCAATTTTCTCTTAATTATTTCTCAAAAAATATTCAAATATTCAATATAATGTAAATATCTAATTAATAGTAAACAAAAACTATAACGCACAAGAAATGTCATAAACGTACAAGAATATGGTAAGCTGAATTTGTATGTACATTTCCATGCTTATGTTCATCTATAGGCACGCAGTTAAGCACACACATTTCATGAATGGGCTTTTTGTGCAAGCCCAATTAGAACCATTCATCCACTATTGGCCCATTTCCCTAGGAAGCCAGGCCACATCTCTTTCTCATCGGTACCATTTATATCTGGAAACCGAAGAAATGAAATAAAAAGCTCTTAAAAAAAAAGATAAGAAATTAAATAGAAAAATTACAGTTCTCATGCACATTGTATATGCTGAGGGATGACACATGTTGATATTTAAAAATGTATTAGGAAATAAATATCTGTAAATTTGTTCCTCAAATCAATTTAAAACATTTGACTTGTTAGTTTTTGTCACTCAATTTTCTCTTGTTATTTTCCAAAATAGAATTAAACAGTTAAGAGATTCTTGAAGGAAACCAATAAGTGATTAATTTACATG